>JAGDQP010012160.1:24788-42218 GCA_022664845.1 Lepisma saccharinum
AAAAAATCCCTTTCGGTAGGCCTACAGGCTGAGGTAGATTTCGAAGTTTCGCTGGGAGCCGGGGCTCGCCCCCCAACTTCAGTGCTTTTGAGAGGATGCGCCTCCTTTATCTTAACCAAAATCTCCCTGCAGCACTACACCACCACGGAGTACATCTTCACCCTCCCAATGTTGGCTGCGCCCCCAAAGGGAAGATTTGCCCCATTTAGTGTAACCTACTCTTGGTCATATACTTTCAAAGAAAATTTCGTTTCTCTACCTTCAATGATTTGGAAATTGGGTTTTGGGGCGGCCATTTTGGATGAAAGTTGACGACTTTTTGAAATTTTTCTTATTTTGTCGTGACCTACTTGTGATAGTACAACTTCAAGTAAAATTTCATTTATCCAGCTCAAACGGTGTGCAAAATGGGATTTTGGGCGGTCATTTTGGATCCAAGATGGCGACTTTTCCGAAATGTTGTGATATTTCCCTAAGCTACTCGTCATAATGCACCTTTATGCCAAATTTCGTATCCCTAGCTCAAACGGTGTGGAAAATGGACTTTTAGGTCCGCCATTTTGGATCCAAGGTGGCGTCTTTGAACTCATTAGGTAACATTTTCATAATCAGAAAGTGATGTTGTACCTTTATGCCAAATTTGATTTCAATAGCCCCAGCGGTTTAGGCTGTGTATTCTATACAACAATGGGTTCGGCGGCCATTTTGGATCCAAGATGGCGACCGATTTTGCTCATTAACGAACTTAACCGAGCTATTAAGCCTAGAAACAACATATAAAAATTTGGTTCAAATATCTTCAAAATTATGGCCGCTAGCGTGTTAATATATAAATATATACAGATGCTTATCAGAATAATGGAAACACCTGAACGAAAGTGCAACTTACCAGATTAATATGGTGTCGGGCCACCTTTCGCCTTCAGAACAGCCTTGATGCGACGTGGGATGGAGGCATAGAGGTCGTGAATGGTAGCAAGTGGAATATTACACCATTCCTCGTGCAGGGCATCGGCCAGTTCTGTGAGAGGATGGAGGTGGAAATCGTCGCCGGAGTCGTGTTTCCAGGATGGACCACAGATGTTCAATTATGTTGAGATCTGGGGATTGGGCGGGCCAGGGGAGGTGTTGAACTTCATCCCGATGTTCCTCAAACCACGCTGCAACAACTCCAGCTGTGTGAATGGGTGCATTATCATCCTGGAATATGGCGTCATTGTCCGGGAACAACATCCGGACCATAGGATGCAAGTGGTCTCCTAAAATTGCGACATAATCGTTGTCAGTGATGCGTCCGCTAAGTGTGGACCCAATGAAAACCATGATATTGCGGCCCACAGCATCACCGTGCCGCCGCCATGTTTCACAGTTGGGCGGAGACACTGCAGATCATACGCTTCTTTGGGCGTTCTCCACACATAAACACGGCCCGTGGTTTGGAATAGGGTGAATGGTGACTCATCCGACCATACCACACGTTTCCAGTCGTCAACGGTCCAAGTTGCATGGTCGCGGCACCATTTGCGGCGTGCTAAAGCGTTCTGGTCCCTGATGAGAGGTTTGGCCCGTGCAACACGACCCCGTAAGTTCATGTCATGTAATTCGCGGCGGACTGTGATTGTCGAAACAGGTTGGGGGAGGTGCTGATTGAGTTCCTCCGTCACTTGCGCCGCAGTGGCACGACGGTTCCGCGTGACAATGCGCTTTAATACCCGGCGTGCCCTGTCACTGATGCTTTTCTTCCGCCCACTGTTCCGCTTCCCCGATGTGGTTTTCCCGTGTGTTGTGTAGGCCGTCATCACCTTCGACACTGTCCCTGGCGACACACCTAACACACTAGCCACTGCCGTCACACTCACTCCACATAACCGCGCACCAACAATTTGCCCTCTTTGAAACTCTGAGAGGTCTCCCATTTTACACTACCTCCGTCTGCTGCAGCTACTGCACACTCCTGTTCCACGACGCCTGACGTAGTATGGAGACCGACCTAACACACCACCACCAGCAGTCCGGCGCTGCGGTCGCCACAACACCACTGCCAACCCATACATCTGACGTGTTGCCAACTACAGGTGTTTCCATTATTCTGATAAGCATCTGTATATCTATATATATATAAATATACACTTTCATATCGTACCGATCTCAATAGGTATATTTTCCTCGAAATCTACCTAAAAAAATATAGGTTGTAAAATATAATAGAAACTATTCTTTGTTGTAAACGTGAAATTTTGAGTTTTTATTATACACTAATCAAATAGAGGCAAAGAAGCTAACTTGCTCCCACTTGTTGAGTGTCTGTCACTTGTTCATATTTGCATTCATTTTATATGGACAGAAAATGCCTCTTAAAGTAAAAAAAACTATTCAACGAATTGTTTTCCTTAATTGAAAACGGTCAAAATGTGTTTTCATCACCTTGCAAAACCTAAAAATATATTTATATAGGCAAACGTGTGTTGCCTGCAAAACCCGCTGCAGCCATGCAGAAAAAGGGTTAACTTCCAAAGTTGGTCGTCCGTTTCTAGTAAAATTTAGAAAATTTACAGGGAAGAAATTGATAATTTGCTCGTTTGTGTGGCTGATAATATATAAGAAGAGCGGAAGTTTAGTTTATTTTATTATATAAAAGGTGATAAACATGGAACTATTTGGGAAGCGGAGGGAACTACTTGGCGGAAGGTTACCGCACGATTGGATTGTGGGAAAGTTATGATGATTTATATTGAGAACATGGCTACAGGTGTAGAGGGACATTACCCAGGATGTGATTGAACAACATTGCAGTTTGTGAAACTATATGGCTATAATGAAGAAAATCTTTTGAAACTGCGTGAAAGTCATGGTTTAATAAATCTAAAAACAAATTGCAGAAAGTGTGGTAAGCTTTGTTCCGACGAAAAGAACTGTGACGTATATGAGAACAAACAATGTAAAGATACATGACCGCACCTAACCTCCACATTCCCATGGTCAGTAATTAAAAGAGAATCTACGAAAATGCAAGAAAGCAATATTATTAATCATAAATATGAATATATGAAAATATATTTTGATAATATACATGACCGCACCAAACCTTACCTAACCTCCACGTTCCCATGGTCACTAATTTAAGATAATGCACGAAAAATGAAAGAAAGCAATTATTAATAATAAATGTAAACATCCCCACCCTGCGCGATAACCGAACGAAACAGAAAACCATTGAATTGGACGTAAAAATTGATGATTTTTACATTTTCGTAGCTTTTATCAGGCTCTTAATCGAAAATCAGACGGACGACCAACTTCGGAAGTAATTCCCAGAAAAATAATTATTTTTCTTAAAAAAAAAAAAGCATAAAACGTCAAAGAAAGAGCAGCTTGCATTTGTTTGATTTAACAAGTATATTGCAAAAGTTGTAGTTGCACCAGTAGTTGACCAGTATAGTAGCGATCTGTAAATTACGATTGTTCCAGTGTAGATAATTCATTCATTTAGTGTAGATTACTTCTTGAACAAAGAATGAATAAATAATTAATTATTTCATTGTACGTTCTAACAGATATGCATGAATATCTTGTATTATTTGTAACTCAGCCCTCTTGCGTTCTTCCAGATCCACTTTACACTGTTTACGTGATTTGGGGGAGGGGGCAATGAATTTCCTGATTACACAGCGTTTAGGGGCCACACTATTAAACCTTACAGTAGAGTAAAATGTACTTGGTTTTGCTACTGCATCCAATATAAATTCTATTATCACCGGTACCGTTTGTTTTTCTTCAACCACAGGTGGATGGTCAATTACTGATACGAGCACCCTATCCAGCATAAAATATCATTAAAAAACACACTGCTTTGCTATTCTTAGTATTCAGTTCATTGCTTATCAGTGTACCTTCCTAACTATCTGCATAGTGTCAAAGCTCCTACCGAGTAGTTAGTAAAATGACGAAACACAAAAAGCACAATTTAAAAGAGCACAGAATCTGGAAACTGTTCACGTCGTCGCGTTTCTCCGGATGAAAAAAAAAATGTGGAAATGCCTTGTTATTAATGACACATATTCTTGTCACTAACTAACTCTGTAAGTTCTCTGTATTGGTATATTTACATATCTTGCACTATTTCCCTTTTAATTATATGCTAAGAACTAAATTCAAAAAATAAGTCCACTGCAAAACAAATCAATTTTATCTACTGCCACCGCTATATTTTAAAAACAGCGCGTAGGCAAACGAATATCGATAAAGCTTAAACGCGACCGTGGCTCCTCCAATCTGTCACCGAGGAAACCAGAAAACAAAAATAAGCTACATCTTTCTCCCATAAAGCTTTCCTCCCTCTGGTATATACTACATAAAAATGTTGCCAACACATAGAGCTCTTCCCATCAAACCAAGACTCTAAATTCCGTAAAAAATTAAAAACATAGTATCTTAATGTTTTTAATATACATATAACTTTAATATACCATATAAAATAAAAGCAATATCAAAATGCTTTCACATCAACTTTGATTATAGTAACAATTCTTCGACTTGATTACTCAGTAGCACATCGAAGTGCCAGGCATTAACATATCATAGGAGGTAATTACGTGAGTTTCAATAACGATACCGTACATTTACAAGGACATGCCTTGTATCATATGGTTACCAGTACCATATAAATATCTAAACTGGAAGAAAAGAACATTTTTTTAAATATTACAATATATCAGGTAAATGTCCATAAAAAATCCGTTATCCGTCAAACTCAATTTTATCCGTCGTCCAAGTTGAAATTCCTTCAGTTCTTACAGTATCGTAGATTATGTCTATATTTAAGGAATTATATTCATTGCAAGTTATTAATGTTTACGATTTTGTATACAATGTAGTACCAACAGGTGAAGACAATAAACGGGTTTGCTTCGAGGGCTATTTTAAAAGATTGCTTGGAACCGAAACATGGACTTATAATGCTAGAACGAGAAAAGTTTATTAATAACTTTCACAAGAATTAACCAATGTAACATGTATATTCAGAATTGTCAGCAATATCTCACCTACGTTCTGAAAGTTGCGTGTAATATCAAGGCTGTGTTCATTCAGTTATGTTAGCGAATAGCATACATTCTTAAGACATTGAGTAATAACCATATAAAATCAGAGGAATTTAGCCTTCGTTAAAGCACGTGCCAAACTCGTAATAACAAATAGACAATGAATAACGAATGTCTATGAGAATTAATCCAGTGAGAAGCTCTCAACCCGTTTTGTCTCAAGACAATGGGATCAGGCATTGAGCGTAATAACTTCGGTATTTAGAGGCGAATCCCTGGAAAACCTAGACATTTACCAAGGCTATTTCCCACCTACGTCTTTCTTCCTATGTGAATCTTCAATATCCATGCACCATTACAAAAATCCATGAAATACTTTCCACCATTACAAAAATCGTTAGTCATGGGGTGTATCAGAAAAAGAATCCCATGACAGACACGTATTGAATATTATAAAACCAATAACTTCTCTATTCAGATATAGCAGTTTGATGCTGTGTCTCGGCCTGTCAAGTACAGTATCTAGCAGCGCATTTCCAGATCGCCATCAACAAACGCCTAATATCAATAAGTAACAGGACTTAAACAATCTATCATCTGAAACGAACTATCACAGTGTAACGATTTTGGACTTCATCAAGTATGTGTCTACCAGAGTGGTAAAGTTATTTAACAAACGTCATGAACAATTTATTCTTCTAAGAAACAGTATTAGTGATCCTGACCAAGACAGCGTATACAGACTTCAACCAAACATTAATTTATTCAGTGTCCAGAACGAGTGCTATAGACAGTTATATCTATTCTTCAACTTCTCCACCCACCACGGAAAGAGGAGAGTTGTGCAGATCTGTAATGTTTGGATGTATTATGCTTGTATTGGTATAGGGATCATTATATTTAAATGTGCATTGTCTTAATTAGCGAGATATAAAACATTTAACCTCATGAATCGGCCAATCATCGGTGAACGTAGTCCGGTAAACTCATAAATTGTATATTTCATATTTCCTTATCCTTAAAGGTATGCATTTCCTTTATTTGTATTCAGACGTTATCTAGAGGTTTCGAAGACATGTCGCAAGACAGGATATCAAACCTTCCGCATGCCCAGTATAGAGCTACGCTTCCGTAGACCTTACGAAATTCTGTTACACAGATAGCCCAAAAGTGTTTCTCCCTATAGGTCCTACCGCTAGGAGAACTAGAACTGTGACACAATTTTGATGGAAATTCCGCCAAGTTGGCAGCACTGCCTCTCTCACACATTCATGCACTTGAACGGGTGCTGCTTCATGCGATGTCGGTACAAGGCGGTAAAGTATCCGGTTTTTTGAACAGGTACTGACGTAAGTGGGGGTAAATTCTTGTTCCCTTTCTGTAATTTTCATTATAACGTCCGACCGCACTTGGATGTAAAAGAATATAGTGAGAAAGGGTATTTAGAGGTTAACCTCAAATTATTAATAGGGCATTTTTTGTTAAGAAACACAAGGTGTACAATTATTTTTTTAGCCTCAGATGTTCGTTTCAAGGTGATTTAGGACGAAATAGCCTTAAAGTCGACAAAAATGTTGGTTTTGATTTTTTTACGTTATGTTTTGCCATTTAAAAAAAAAACTGAAAATTCACTTTTAGAGAACCTTAACATATATTAATTCGAGCCAATTGTTGTCTTAGATTATCTTACATTTAAATTTTCTAACCCCTCTGAAGATTTGAATTTCGCGCCAACAAATATGAAAAAATACCATCTTGTTGAGATTGCAAAAATCTTCAATTGAAAAACAGGTCATCGTAGATGCAAATCCGACAGAGATATCGCTAAACTACCAAAAACATACTTTATGTATTTATTTATTGCTGTTATGTTAGCATTTTCTGAGCTGAAAACTGGTGGAGAGTCATCATTTTCATGCTGAATACGGTAGTAACTTTTATCACGATTCCTTCCAAGGCACTTTTCACCATCTTACCCTCCTAGGCCCTTTGCGCACTACACAAGCCCTAATTACTGACTTACAATCCGAGTATTCAAAATTCGATGAGTGTTACGTCGATGAGATCCTTTGAAGAAATGAACTGTTATGTCTGTTATTCATGGATACATAGTGTAGACTATATAGATTGTATATAAAAGGAGTTCCAATAAAAGTAAATATAAGAGCATATAACAAATGGGTTTTGGAAGTTGCTAGATCACGATTTGTGAATGTCCTTAGGTACAGATAAACATATATATTAAAATGATTTGAATAAAATACTAGCCAAATTTATCATTATTATTTTCTATCAAAATTGTATTACTTAAGTGCAACTGAGAGTATTATTATCTAATTTAAAAATGTGCTGTGGTCTACATAAAAATTATTGGTTTCGATTGATACTGAGACCACAAAGCGCCATGGCTCAGTGGCAAAACGTTCGTTTAGAATTCGGAAGGTCATAAGTTCAACTTCAGTGGCTGACAATCCTGACAAGATGTTTTCCAATTGCATCAGGCAAATACCTGGATGATAGCTTCAACCTAGGCCTGGATGATACATTCCCACAACCTTTCCCTTCTTCTATTCCTGACTGAGATTTAGATCCCTAAAGGTCGTAAGTAAAATTCAAAATCAAGGAATAGTCGCCAAACCAAGTCAGTCAAATTTAATCTAATAGCCTGGCAACTATTTATGTGCATGTTTTCGCTAGTTTTTAAACATTGCTTGAAATATACTAATTATCCTTTCACCTGTTCGTTAAATTTCCACTGACATTTTTTGAGAAGAGGAATATTACATTTAAAAACTTAATTAAAAAAAATAAAATTAGACCCGAATATTTGGAAATAAAATATATATAACGTGTCTTGGCTACAGAGTCAAACATTGTATTTGTAATCTATTATAAACATCACCCAAAGATTTTGCGTACGCCCGTTTGACATAATCTGTGAATCCGTTTACATTTAACTTAAATAAAATACTCGTAGAAATAGGTCTTGAAATAAAAGTTCACATAACAAAGTCAACCGGTAAGATTAGATTTAGCTTATCTAAGAAAACATCTATAAATTTACGTAGTAAAGTGCTGCTTAACGCTAACATTCTGATTCCTCACGAAAAAATAGTTGCTGTTAGGTTAATGAAGATTCACCGGAAGAATGTAACTATAGATTACCTGGAAATACAGGGTAAGTCAAAATGATGTACCCGATTTCATAAATTTATTTTGTGAAATATAATGAACATATCTTAATGTGAGCTACGCGCAAGGAAAGGCAAAAGTTCAAAGTTTAGTTGAGTTTAGTTTATGTTCCGCGTGGTTGCATTGTCTACCGCTACGCGGCGCTGGAAGCAGTTAACGAAAATGGCGCTGACTGGAGAGCAGAAATCGTTCTGTGTGCTGGATTACCATGTAAACAACTCTGTGATGAGTGTTCAACGGCATTTCCGTACCAAGTATGGCAGAGACCCACCTACTGGAAAAACCATTCATACGTGGTATGAAAAATTCAGAGATACGGGCTACATCTATAAGCGAAAATCGACTGGCCGTCCTTCAGCTGAGGAAGAGACAGTGAAACATGTTCGCGCCAGTTTTGTGCGGAGTCCACAGAAGTCTACCTACAGGGCAGCGAGGGAACTTGAAATGCCACAGAAAACTGTATGGCGAATTCTGCGGAAACGTTTACAAATGAAATCCTATCGCTTGCAACTGCTACAAGCCTTAAGAGACACTGATTATGCTGCTCGAGCGTCTTTCTGTGCTGATTTTCTCACGTTAATGGAAGAGGATGGGTTCGCCGAAAGGTTACGTTACAGTGATGAAGCGGTGTTTCACCTTTCTGGGAATATGAATAGACACAACGTAAGGATCTGGGGAACTGATAATCCCCACGCAGTTGTGGAACACCCAAGGTGAATGTGTTTTGTGCCATTTCCCCTGAAAAGATTTACGGGCCCTTTTTCTTCCTTAAACCTACTGTGACAAGACATGTTTTTCTTGAGATGCTGCAACAATGGCTCCTTCCACAGCTCAAAGAGGATAGTGCAGATCTCATTCTTCAATTGGATGGTGCCCCTCCGCATTACCATGGCAGCGTTCGGGATCATCTCAATGAGGCATTGCCACAGCGCTGGATAGACCGTGCATCTAAGGAGGATCGAGTTCTCATTCGTTGGCCACCTCGTTCCCCCGATCTCACCCCGTGTGATTTCTTTTTGTGGGGTATCATAAAGAATCGTGTTTACGTACCACCACTTCCAACAACATTGGGTGACCTTCGCGCCCGCATCACAGCAGCCATTGCAGAGATTGACCGTGACACACTACACAAGGTTTGCCAGGAGATAGACTATCGGCTTGATGTGTGTCGTGTTACGCGAGGTGCTCACATAGAACACTTGTGATGTGACTGAAAAAAACTTTGAGAGTTACCCTTCTTACCACATGTATTACATTCAGATATGTTCATTATATTTCACAAAATAAATTTATGAAATCGGGTACATCATTTTGACTTACCCTGTATAAATTGATGCAACATAATCCAGACGATATGCCTAAATCGTGTATTTCATATCTGAAAGCATAACGCTTGGGTACTTTCTGTTTGAAACCAAGTAATTATTTCAAGCATTGTAGGCATTATCAGAATGGCTTTGCGGCCGGTGTACTTTTAAATGATGGTCATTACTTTTAGCTAATAACCTAAGAACTAACCATCTTATACCATTTCTTGTTTTTAATTATTTACTTTCAAACAACAAAACTGAGTAAAATTGTTCTTCATAACAAAAACTTTATTTTAAGCGTTGTAAGGTATCTGTGGAAAGGTGTTGAGACCGAAGAATTAAATATTCGCCAAACTAATAACTTAGGAGCTGAGTAATCGGTTGAAATACATCTTACAAATTATTTAGATTAATAACATGAAACTTGGGCAAACCTTTTGTTTATGACCAAAAAAATGTTAACCACTGCAGGCATAATCGAAATAGTTTTCTAATAGCCATATTGGAAAATGGCAGCTTCAGCCAGTTTTCTGTTCATACATTGAGAACTAATAAAAATAATCAACGAAACAATGTTAAAATAAATAAACAAGTATTTTCTAATATATTAATTCTACAAGCTATATAAAATGTTTATGTGAAAGAGAGTCTTTAAATTTTCTACTTAGACTTATGGTTTTGACCTAAACATTGTATATATTGTTTGCGGGAAATAAATTATGATCAAATTAAAATATTCTAAATCACTAAAAGAATATAGCGGAAAACAGCAATTGGAACCAGTTTCCCAATGTGCATACTGCCAATGCATACATTGCTACAAATAACCAGCGCGTTAAAATTTACAACTCGGAAATGATGCAGAACTTCAGAAAAAGGTCGCAATAAGAATATTCACTGCAACGTTATAGCCAAACATTAATATTTGGCTAATTTTACGATACGGAGACACAAAGTGAGCTTTAGAACATGTAAAATAACTAATTCGTTATAATTTATATTTGGGTAAGTAAATCTGTCACAACTTAAAGAAAATTAAAAAAGGACTATCGTTCAAAAGTTATAGTAAAAAAAAATGTTTTAAAGGTTCTTTTTCAATATCCTACCCACAGTGCATGTTGCCATTGACTACATCGCTTAAAATCACTGATTCGTTTTAATTTATATTTGTGGATCTTAATGATGAACAACTAAAGCACTTAAGAAACAGAAAATTACTATAAGACCGTTCAGTCGAAACTTAAAGCAAAAATACTTAGTTTGGAAGCTACTTTCCAACATGGCGTCGCACAGTTCGTGCTGCCAATGCCAACAACGTCTAAAATGTTTGGTTCATTGCAATTTACCTTGAGAAAATCAAATGGTGAACAAATAAATAAAGGGAAAAAATACAATAGGACTATTCATTCAAAAGTGATACCGAAATGACTAATTTTAGGGTCCATTTTCCAAAACGCGGTTCACGCCTCTTGTGGAAGCTGTTTACATTGTAAATCTTTCGTGTGTGTGACCTGCATGTGCTCGCCAGTGGAAGCATGTATGTTGTTGAAGTGGGATGCGCATGGTTTTGTAGGCAGTACATGGTGTCATTTTGGGGTATGTTTCGAGCAAGCCTGTTTGTCCTTCTTCTGGCGACCCAGTATTTCAGCATGGTATTGTTGTGCGCTGAAAGGCAATTCATGTCCTTGATGATAAATCCAGACGATAATATTGCCTCTATGGAATCAATTCAGAGAAATGTTTTTAAAAAGGTGTTAATCCAAATATAGGGTACGCTTTATAATCTTTCGTAATATAAAATATACGATGCTGATCATCCATTTTAATAACATAAATCTTTTAGACGAGGAAATTGAAGCTATTTTATTCACTCATATAATGTTAAATATAGGAGCAGCTATTGAACCCGATACTCACGCGTTCCAGGCTAGGACAGCAAATAATTCGACCAACTTCTTTGTAAGCAACGGGTAGAGTAGCAGCCATTTCTTTCACAAATGCTTCTTTTCTTTTTGTGTTAAAAGTTAATAAAAGGAAAGGAATTACTTTCAGTTGGTGATCGTCACATGACAAGATGTTATTTTTGTTTTGCTAAAAACAAACTGCGAGGGAGATTTCGGATAAGTAATGCACTTACCTTATTTGAAGATTCTGAAGTTTCATCATTTATTCCTTTTATTTTTGTGGGTTGTTCCCTGTTGTTGGAGACGTCTAAAGATTTACTATTTTCAGAACCCATAACTGGTATTTAAATGCACAATCGTCAACTTGAAAATCCATTTGGATCTTCTAACTTTCAGGTGCACAATCTCGCATATTGTTATTCCGTTACTCTTCCAGTTTTACGCCCCACTGCAAGTAAAAAACTTTCAATTTCCTAAAATTGCCAATATTTTCAAACTGATCTTTAAACGATTAAATTAAGGTTAACTTAAAGAGAAAAATATTTCAACACCTTTGATCAAACTAATTTCGTCTCTTTCTTCTGTAAGTTACATTTTACTCTAAATGCATACTCTAATTTCAGTCTCATAACACCCTATAAGAGTGCTGCGATAATATTGATATTTATAACTATTTTAGAAATGTTTATACATATTTGGTATATAATGCTAAATATGTGTTTTACAAAGGAAGGTTTTATAGAGAAAATACCTAAATCATAGTCGACAACTAAATTATTAAGATAATAAAGCTCCTTACATAATTAGGTACAACATATGAAAGTCATAAATCAGGGTAGGACACAAAAGGCGTAAGCAGTAACAAAAAACATCAAGTAAAACAAAATTGTTAGCGAAGAACTATTAAAAATCACTTATTACAATTGTAAGAGCATTTCTGGAAGAGCATTCCGCATGAAACTGACAAACAAACTGCAGTCCATAACGGCAACACAGAGATAAGAAAAAACTCTCAAGCTCGCCTGATGGCTTTTCGAACCATGTAATCAAACTTCTTAGTGATAATTTAGCTGCATCATAAGCAATCAATCACTGATAACAAAAGAATCCTGAGTTTTTTAAAGTGGTCAAAGAACATCCACTCTTAAAAAAGAGTAGCACAGTTGATCCAGGGAACTATCGTCCAATACCTATTCTGTGTCTGTAAGAATACTAAAGTTATGTATAATATAATGTGCTCACTCTTAGAAAAGTCAAACATTATATCTTGTCATTCATACGCTTTTCGAAAGGGTAAAAAGTACATAATGCAGCAGAAGCATTCGTAGATGAAATACATGGAACGAGAGAACAAAAGGAACCGGTTTATGGAATATTTCAGATCTTTGAGAGAACAAGAAGAGCCGGTTTATGGAATATTTCTAGTTCTTACTAAAGTGTTCGACTTGGTAGATCAGAACATACTACTGAAGCCTCTCGTAAACCATTCGATGAAGCTCGCATTCTGCATTCGATATGCAGAAAATTAAAATAATGTAGGTATACAGGAAAATATATCGCATCTTGTGAAGTATATTGTACCTGATATTTATTCTGTATTTTTTGTAGAATTACCATTGCAATAGAAATTGGCATAAAGCCTACTACTATAATCATAACCTAAATAATATTTCTAGTCTGTGCTAGAATTCCCAATCAAGTATTGTATTTTGAAGCAGTAGGATGTTAATCTTTCAGTGAGATATATTTATTCATGGTGTGTGTGGAAATGTAGTTTTTATTTTCTACCTGTCGCTAGTTCAAAGCCTCTAAACACAGAAGAATCTGGGTAAACTTTACGGATCGCAGAAATGTGTTTCCAGCGGGTGGAAGTGTTGAAACTTAAAACATCACAAAGTTCCGAGTTATGGAAATGTCAAAGTAGCGAAAAGTACTTGGGACTACTTGGCTTTAACGTTGGTGAGCGAGCACATTGAACAGTGCATAGCGTATAATGAATAAAATCTAACCTTCACTAACCCGACCCTCCTCACTTGACATCGTGCCCATGATTTTTGTAAAAAAAAAAAAAAAATGTAATTCATAACACGACTTAGTGTTATTAACATATTCGCGCATCCCTACAATTTACAAGCACTAGGTCTAATGGGGCGTAAATAAATCTATCCAACCTGGCTTGTTGTGTTGATCAACTTGAGCCTCGTATGTAGCGAAATAATAATGACACCTGCTTTTCGTAACAATTTTGGCATTGCCTAATATCGCTACATGTTTATAAAAGTATTTGCGATGATTATTTGAAAGAGAATGAGTACGTATGGCTTAGTAACTGGCGGAATTTATCGGACATATTTGACTCATATAGTTTATCCAACTATCCAAGTAACTTTGTGTATGTATTCTCCGTGCACCCGATTGTCCAAAGAAACACCAGCAACTTCAAAGAAATGTTCATGCACCAAAAGTAATTGACACAGTACATATTTATATTATAGTCCTCTTGAAATGTCCTGTTATATATGAAAGTGATTGGTAAGTCTTCTAAAAAGAGAGGTACTGGATGCGCAGGAGGTTATATGGCAGCTAGATTATGTAATATTTTGCCGTATGTTCGTTTTATACCACTTACTCTGTTGCAGCTTTTTCATTCAGACACTTTCGTAATCACCTACCAATGGCTATCAACACAAATTGAGATATGAATGGCCATATGCAAATATGGAATATGTACACGCAAATAACTTTATGTGGAGGAGTGCCAAATGACGTTATCTAGTGTTATGAGTAACATATTTTGCTACAAAAGCCGCGGATACACTGTCGTTGGTCGTAGATTGGTTAGTTAAAGTAGGTGCAGTTCCAAAGGTCTTGGTGTTTTTTGCTAGAGATGTTTAGCAGTAATGAGATATTTGCGTGATTTGGAAACAAAAAATTAGCATTAAAAGTGACGAATAGCAGTTGCTGTAAAACAGAAACTATATTCTTGAGGCTTATAGTGAAAGGTACGTGAGAAGATGTACAACGCGTATAATTCAATAAATATCGAACCGGACTTTAACTAACCCCTCATCCCCTGCTATCACTCGCTCGAGATAGTCTGTATTTTTGTACCTAAATGTGTCACTCATAACACGTATGTGTTGCATTTCTTATTCTTCTGCATGACGCCATCTTCAGTACCTGGAGTGCGTATTTAACGAAATAACAATACAAAATATGGATTTTCTTAACACCATTTGGTTTGTTGGTTGTCGCTAGCTGTTTAAAGAAGTGCCTCTAACCGAAAAAAAAACTCATAAGAATTGAAAAGGATTTCGAAGAAAGCAATAAAAATTATACGTTCTATGCACTACCAACTACGGAACTCAAGCTGTTAAAGTCAACTAATTGTATGGGCGGTAACAGCACTCTAACTTACACCCTTCCCGATACGGAGGTGATTTTTTTATTCCACGTAAAATTTTTAACATTCACGGCCTTCAACGCAGAAGGAGAAAATTGTCTCATGTACTTTTCGATACTTTATGTTAAATTCACGTTTCTCTGATTTAATCGTTTAATTTAATAAATTATCGATTGTACAATTCCGCCTAACTTATCAAATCGTTTACAAGCATCAGCCAACACTTTCAATGCTAGTTGGATAAAACAATTTTATTAATTCAGTTGGATCGTTTTCGCGTTCATTGAACTGACTGTTCAAGAATTTGATTTCCTGTTTATTGAATCGTGCACAAGATATTTACAGAAACTAGATACTGATGGTATAAAAGGTGTAGCTCATAAGAGGTTCAAATTATATTTGACAAATAGACGTGAATTTGTTGAACTTCAGGGCCGAGGTTCTGAGAAAATGTAAGTTGCTCGTGGTGTTCCACAAGGCTTATCCTTGGGACACGACCCTTTTTCATCCATATCAACGATTTCCCTAATCAGTTAACCCCATCAAAAACTATCTCTTTTTCATCTATATAAATGACTTCCCTAATCAGTTCCCTACCCCATGAAAATCTATCTTCTTCGCAGATGACACGAACATGCTTATAAAACCTGAAGATACTAGTATTAAAGATACTATACTAGTATTAAAAAACGAAAAATTGAACGTGGCAAATAACCAGGAAAACAACTTTCTTTATTTTATTGTGCTACTTTGGAAACGAACGGATTTTTCTCTTTTTTACTATTACGAGGTCCCTGACAACATTTTATGATGAATGAGTTAGTTAAAATGTTAGTTCATGATCAAAACACATATTTATAAAAATAATCCGCAATCGGACTGCTTCTGATAAAGTTTTGAAGCATTATGTTTTATCGGTCTGTGCCAAAGGTGCTTAAGGGCCAAAATGAAGATAACTTTTCTTTCATGTACAAGGGTGCTAATGAGATATTGTGCATTCCTAATGTAAATGGAAACTTTTTGGTACATTTTTAACTTAAGAACATTAATTAATTGTACAAAACCTAAACAACACATCTATTAGGTGTGTTAAGGAGAGAATATTAATGATGAAAAGGCAAAAGAAACTATTTTGTAAATAACTTTTTTTTTTGCCTCGTGGAAAAAAATATTACTTTTTTTAAAAAAACAACCTTTTTTTCGGTCTTTAAAATCTAGTTTATAGTACAGTCTCAGATTGAAATGAGACTTACGGTCTGGGTAGAAGTGAATCGATTGGATATAAGCTACTCTAAAACAGCGTAAATAATTTTACTGCACAGGGCATACTCGAACATCCACTCAACTTTTAATTAAGCGATCAATCCATAGAAGAAACAAAGCACAGCAAATTAATTGGACTGTAACTAGGACAGGACTACACGAGGCAAAAAAAAAGAACTGGTTTTATTCACGACTTTTTTTCATCACCAATATTCACTACTTAACACACCAAATGCATTTGTTGTTTAGATTTAGAAAAAATAAATGGTCTTACGTTCATAAATTTTCAATTTACATTAGCAATGTTATATATATATCATTAGCACCCTTGTACATGAGAAAAGTTCTATCACTTTTGGCCCTTAGGCATCTTTAGCCCAAATAGAGAAAACTGCTAGAGGCGGATTTTTTCTAAATATATATTGGAACATCCACTAAAATTCCAACTAATTCATTGAACATAAAATATTTTCAGAGACCTAGTAATAGTAAAAAGAACGTTCGTTTCCAAAGTTAGACGAAAAATCGAAAAGTTTTCACCTGTTTTTTTTTTAGTTTTTTTTTTTTTAAAGTACCCATCGTAAAGTTTCCTCAATAGAAACTCTAAACATTAACTCGTTGATAAAATATAGCATCATATCACTCAGTCACGTACAAAATATTTTCAATAGAGGAAAATATAATGCGAGTTATGGGTTCATCACGAATTAATGCATCCTGCAAATATCTCCTTACGGAAGTTCATATTTTAACAGTACCCTGTAACTATCTATTAGAAACTGTAAATTACATTCGTGAATCTAAAGATATGTTTAAAAACTCAGAGTATCATTATTATCACAAGTAGGAGAATGTACCTGTTTAACTCAAGAAAACGCAAAACTCTGCTGGGCACGAAGGAAAGTAATAACTTGACGTTGGCGACGTGAACTAGGGCACCGGCCACACCCACTTCGCGAAAATTACCGAAGCTTGCCGAGTGAGTAGTTGTCTGCATGACTACGGAACAAATTAATGCGGCAAAGGTTTACGGAAAACTAACAACATTTTTAAAGTTTATATTTATTTGAAATGAAAAACACTTACCTTATTTATACCGAAGAATCCATGTGTTGAGCTGATAACGTAGGCTGCGTTGAATTCATAGATGAGATACAGATAAGTGGGAGGAAGCGAGTTAAAAAAAGTAGTGAAGTTCGATCATGCGAAATTCTCCAAATATACACATCACATTTCAACTGAAGTTTTCTTTTCTCTTTCTCTCTCTTTTTTTAACGAGTTTCCAGATCAATATAATTATACATAACATCATATTTAAA
>JAGDQP010012161.1:1173-12093 GCA_022664845.1 Lepisma saccharinum
GGCGTCCTAAGAACGGGACCCGCAGTTTAAAGTGGGCTCCGAACCATTTGTTTGTACCGAGCCGCCGTAGTTCAGTGGTAGAGCGTTGGCATAGCATTCGGGAGGTCGTGGGTTCGATCCCAGCAGCCGACCAACCTGACAGGTTTTTCCTGTCACGCCAAGCAAATGCTGGGATGATACCTTTAACATAGGCCCTGACCGACACCTTCCCGAACCCTTTCCCCTCCCCTATCCGGCCTTAGGTGCCTAAAGGCCATAAATAAAATTCAAATTCCCAAAGCATTTGTCTCCCCACCAGGTATCGAACCGAGGCACCTTTGATTATAGGGAAGCAAACGTTTCCACACACTCAGGGGCTTCTTTGTCCTATGGAAAATTATCATCTTGTATGTCCAGCCGGTGGGAGCTTTGAGGCACTACTGTCGCGCGTAGCCTCAAAGACTCATGGGAAGTAAAACTCTCTTTTGTTCTTTTGTTTCCGGTAAGAATTTCAAGAAGAGCTGAAGTGGACATGAAATGAACTGTAAATAAATACAACAAATGACTCAATAATTTATGTTTTATTACAAACTGCACAGCAAAATGCTTGTTAAATTAAATTTACCTTCTTCATCATCAAACTTCAACAGCTGAAGTAAAGAATCTTTTTCTAATGGTCTATCAAGATCCCACAAAACACCATTTACTTTGGATATCACCGCATTATCTGCTAAGCCTTGACTGAAAGGAAAAAAGAATATTTTATATTTCTAAATTGATCATCACGTTTAAAATTATACACTCATACCGTCTACAGAAATTACTTTCTATGAAGATACATGATAAGATATTCCTGATGAACATACGTGATATAGCTATAGGTTTCACGGTAATTCCTATTCTTCAAAAATAAAACACTAGAAAAGAAATATTTCAGTAAAAACACATATGAAAGTAATTAGAGTAGAACCTTTTAAACTGATTTTCCAATGTGAATTTTTATACACTTGAATAGGGTAATCTGTTGTTATCCTTACACTCACCTTAGGTGTAACACGCCCTGTACATTAAGGTGACCATATTTTTTTCCTGTAATTCTGGGAAGAATGAGGATAATTCCACTTCTTTCTTGTTACAACCGTAAATTTGGCTAAGTTTTCTATTTCCTCTGCCATTACATGAAAGATTACTCTATTCTTAATACTTTTGCATCCATACTCCTTGAATTTGGAGTTAAGAAATGACAAGCGCTTAAATCAATCAGAAAATTACTAATGTGATTCCAGAAAAGAGAAATAAAAAGAATACATTTCAAGGATTTATCGAAAAAGTTAAGAATACAAAATTTTTCAAATATTCTTCAAACCACACAGTAAACTAGCTGGGGATAAATGCCTTAATCCGGGGAAACTTCCCGAAAACCTGGGGGTGAATGGTCACTCTACTACAGAGCAGAGTTGAAAAAATCACGATGTTTAGAAAAAAATAATTTTCGTTGATTTTTTTATTTAAATGATTTGCGACACTGAAAAAGCTACTCAGTTAGTTTTTTTCTTTTCAAATACCTTGACCAGTAAAAGCTGAAGTAAAATGCACAAATATGTGGTGTTCGCTGCGAAAGATAGCCAGGCAATTATACAACTTGTAATAATTTTGAAAAGGAAGCTATGGCATTACTTACGGTATATTTTACAAACAGTTAACAGAAGGAAAGTTCTGTTACTTTCGTCAATACACGATGAATGAAGTGATTTCACAGGGGGGTATATACCGTAATTAAGTTTGAAAAAGAAACAATTTACAATGTTTCTATGTATCAGCTTTCCTTCTAAAATGACATCTGTGCCTTCTTTTCTTCCTAAGCAATGCAGATTTTATAATCGCAATTGGCTCTTTTCTCCAGTCAACATCTTCCTAACAAAATTTTCTAGAATTTAAGTTTACTAAGATAATTTTACTTCATTTTACTTCGAGTTTTCGGCCCTCAAATCTATACTATCAATTTTGTAACACCCTATGACTACATTCCATAAAGTATGAGGGCTATTCCGAAGCCGCGGTCGCTGTATTCCGTAGAGCGCTCACCTCTGGTCCGCGGAGTCCCCGATTCGATCCCGGATCGTCTCATGTGGGCTCTGTGGTAAACAAAACCGTCTGCGAGGTTTTCTCAGGGTTCTCTCGTTTCTTCCACTTTCTTCATTCCGCCATTTCTTCCATTCGGTCTGATCCAAAGTTGCCTGAAGTTCTTAGGTAATATTCAATTCAATGTAACGCAATTTGACTACATAACGCAGTCAAATTAATAGTGGATATGCAGAGCTTTTTCATTTTCATCCATCAGCATACATATACGTAAACTTTATACTTCCATTAGTATAAATTGCTTTTGACCAATTTGCGAAATCAAATAATTTGATGCAAATACACAAAGTGGTAATGCTACGCAACAACAATCTTTGTTTTATAAACAAAAACGGGATTTCTGTTTTCTGTATGTTCGTTTTCATATGTATTACAAAAATAAACATATTTGTAATAAAAACTGTACACTTAAAATGTGAATTGGGTTTCTACGTTCTCTTCTAACATTTCGCGTGTAATATGGAATGAACCAATCAAATAGATTATTAAACTTCTAGGTCCATCACTTTGGTTTTGGTTTACAACGTAAGAGCCTATCATCACATAAGGACTAAAAAGTAAATTTCAACCTTACATATGATTCAAACCACAGAATGAAAAATAACCCCACTTCATTTCTACTTTTTTTTAAATAAATATATATATATTTAAATCACTGATTCTTTTTTAAAAAATCACCTGATTTAAATCAACCTTGCTACACAGTATGCATTATAAAATGGAATGTGAACAACATTGTAACAATCGTATAACACATGTGCCTTTCTGATATTTGCAGATAGAATGGCGTAGAGGTCTGCGTTAGAAGAAAGAGTTGTGGCAAGTCTGATGGAAGTGTTTGGTTCCCCAACGATTGCTCGCAAAATGTGCCACGAATGGTTTCACCGAGATTCACCCAGTCGTTCAACAATTTATTATATCTACGATAAATTTCTGCGGACGGACTCAATGCCTAACGAACATAAAAGGAATGCCGGACGCCCCAGAAAACAAAGAAGTGAAATGGGAACATCGCTGTTGTGCAGAAGTCACTTATGTGTAGTCCTGGAAAGTCAACCAGACGATGCAGTTTGGAAACAAGGAATACCACAGAAAACTGTGCTGAAAATCTTGACACAGGACCTCGGAATGAGCCCTTATCATATCCAAACCATTCAGACCGTATCGACCCAGACATTATGGACCAAACAGCAATTAGTGATGTAGCAGTCTTTTACGTTACTGCCAAAGTGAACAGACAAGATACCCTCTTTTGGGGTACTGAAAATTCTTACGTCATTCGCAAACGCCAACGTAACTCCCCAAAGGTGTTTTGTCATTGGACCGTACTTTTTCAATACGGAAACAGCCACATGTCGCAGTCCTATGTCATTTATCTCATTTCCTTGATCGTTCGTGCACAGATTAATTTCTAACTGGATAGTGCACCTCCCCATTTTTGAAGTTCTGTGGGTGCTTTTCTGACGAGGCATTCCCTAGGAAATGGACAGGACGAAATAGACCTTTGCATTGATCTCCCTGTTCACCAGACCTACCACCTTGAGATTTCTGGGTGTGAAAGAGTGAACAACAGGAAAGTGCACAATATCAATGAACTGAAGGGAAGAATTATGCCTGCAGTCCAATCCATCCCATATGTCGCAACGCTTTACACACCACATTTATTCGCTTCCATTGTTGTGTGGATAACAATGGGAAACAGGTTGAGACGTCACTGACGTAGTTTGCCCTACTATTTCTTGATATGCTATACCAACACATGCAATATGCGTTGTAATGTTCTTCGCACGTATTAAACGTTTTACGCCTAATGGAATAAAGGTTAACCTAATTAATGACAGTCTGTTAAATAACAGCTGGGCTGACTAAAATCACTAATTTAGATAGCGACTACGAATGCAACATTTCCTAATTTTCAATGCATTTGACAAACACGAAAAGAATACACAATTTTTTTTTATTTTAGAGAATAGGAGAAAAGTGCTTTCCTACCTTATTCCTCTAGCCACATCATAAGGTGTAGTCTTCCACGACTGTCCATCAACGACTTTACCATCTGGGAGAGTGATTTTGATAGGTTGAGATGGTTTCGCTGCGATTTCTGCCTCGTACTTTGCTTTTAAGTTACTCCACATTTCTATTCTTTCCTGAAAATATAACAATGATTCATGTTAGAAAACACAAAGAATTTACCAAGAAAGGAAAAAGAGCACAAAATATAAAGGAGAAAATATAGTGTGACAGACTGGGTTTAACGTATTAAATAGACCAGGAATGAGTGGTACAAAGATGACGATGTTTAAACTAGTTGAGAGTATTCAAGGAAATAAAAAGGCTAATGAATGAAAAGAAAACTTGGGTCTGAATGATCATGCATAATTAAATGGTCAAACCGTTACATCAGAACAAGGAAGAGTTCATAAATATGGGTCGAAATCCGATTTGTTTTGGAGACTGATTCCAACTTTGAGCCTAAAACTTCTTGCAATGATAAATAACACGAATTTTTCTCGATATATCAGTAATGATATATGAACATGAAGCCTGTGTTCGGAAGTATTCATAAGGTAGATATTAGAAGCTAAAATGTGATACACTGAGTTGACGGTTTACACGGCATGCTGCTGGACATTTGAAATCCCCTGATGATAATCATACGTGAAGTACAGACAGAATATAATCTGCATCTATTACTTCAATAGCGTTTATGATCTATGTTCTGTTGCTAATCCAGTATCACAAGAAAAAACGCCCATTACGCTACAAAACTAATGTTGGTTAAATTCAAATTTTCTTCCTAATCGGGCACGTAGTCTATAAGGACGAGGCCCACTATTGTGGAATCCGAACACCCCTGTATTTAAATAGCATAACGAAAGTGGTCCTTCCAATTGAACCTCGACTAACAAGGCTGTTGCTTTTACGTCATAATCAACATCTACGAAAGAACTACATTAATGAAACTGAACCAGAGTGTGGCCTATTACTTTCCTAGTTTCTCCTTTTCTTTTAGTATCAACGGCTGAATATGATGATGATGATGATGACTCCAATCTGGGTCAACGAAGTTGCAATATATTGATTTTACTTCAATCATTATACTAAAATAATACACGAACACTACCCTCCAGTTGGACAAAATTAACTGGCAGAATATTTACTCTTACCTGAATGTATGAAGGTAGCGGCTTGAGCTCAGATACTCCGGCTTTATCGCCACTTGCACCCTTTTTCTCCTTGACCTTCATCTTAGCCACCTATTAAAAACAAAATGGTGTATTTATTAATAGAAACATGGCATACATATTCATGTACAGTGCGTTCAGTAACTCCCGCCTCCCTTTTATTTCCAATTTTAGGATGTAAAGAATACAGGTTTGTCGCTTAAATTTTGCAAGTCATAAGGGAGATATTAAAATAAGGCTAAGTGCATCAATATTCGACAAACGTTTCGTCTTTTTTCCGTAACGAAAACTGCGAAAGTGATATTTTCCTTATGGGAAATCA
Organism: Lepisma saccharinum; assembly: GCA_022664845.1. Taxonomy (NCBI): domain Eukaryota; kingdom Metazoa; phylum Arthropoda; class Insecta; order Zygentoma; family Lepismatidae; genus Lepisma; species Lepisma saccharinum. Next base: position 6,802 of record JAGDQP010012161.1, read on the forward strand.
AAGTTAAAATGTTGGCGGGCAAAAAAAAAAAAACTGTTAGGATGAACCAAAGAGTGTTAGAAGCAATTAAGTTCTAATTTCCTGTATTCTAGGACCTAGATAGCCACAACGCACCAATCGCAACCACACCTTAACGCACTAAAGGACCGACCTCAACAGTTTTCGTCTTTTCAGTAGTAGATTCTGTTGTCTGGTATGCATCTAGGGGAAAATAGTAAATGGCGTATTTACGTAGGGTTGAGGAGTGTCTCAGATAGTATGTCAGAGTGAGTGTGCCTATCTAGGTCCTGGGAGTACGGGAATTCTAGTACCAAATTACTTCCAGCAATATTAGGTTCATCTTCACAGGGAATTCGTTCCTGCCTGAGAGAATTTTAACACTGATTTTCGGTAAGAAAAATATCACTTTCAAAATTTTCGCTACGAAAAATAATGAAATGTTAGTCGAATATTTGTGTACTTAGCCTTATTCAATTTTTTACATATCTCCCGTATGCGCTTGCAAAATTTCAGCAAAAAACATGGATTAATTCTACCCTAAAATTGGAAACAAGAGTTATGGAACGCACTGTATACTAAGAAAAAGTATATTTTAATGATATTTGGCATATTTAATTACTTCGAACCCCAATGAGGCTCCCACTACTTGTGGCCTGCCTAGTCTTTGTTAGTAGCCCGTTAAGCTGAAGCTCCAACAATAATTTAAGAAAAAAATATACGACTAATTTATTGTATGATCAGAGATGTACATCGTATTTTCAAATTGGTACTGGACTTTCAAAAGTTTCTTTTTGACCCACCGCTGTCTTTTTGCCTTCTTAGCAACAAACTAAGTTGCGCACTTTCAGGGTCGTACGTCACGGGCAGCTGTTCGCCCTCCTTAGTTTGGGACAGGTTGTCCCTAAAGATTGTCGGATTACCGGTGTTCCGGCATTCCGAGAATCTCTTGTGTTCCTCTCGTACTCTCACTTGAGGTGGTGCGGGACTAACTTTGGCCAGGCGTCCAGAATGTGATCCTGGCCTTTGTTCCTTCATGTTGGAACATGACTGGGAGGGAATTTCAAAAGGGTCAACATCTCCGCGATTGGCCAATACAGAGATGGGGGCCTGCAATAGAAATGACTACTTCTCTTTATATTATTCCAAAGCTGTGTTAGCCGACTGACATAATTTCTCTGATTAGAGTCAGGCGTGTGCTTCATTATAATCAGTATGCCCCTAATATTCCAATTAAATAAATAAAAACAAAACGTAATGAATTTTGACTTCCAAAGGATGTAATGGGGTCAAACATGTTTTAAGTTATAAGATTTATGCCACCCGAGATTAAGAGGCCATAAAATGACTAGGTGGCAAATAACAAAAGTATTAAGTCGGTCCGGCAAACGAGTTCGCTAATGTAACCCTAAGTTATATTTATTAGTCTCTAAAACTTCCTGACAGAAGTTCGGCAGAAATGCTCTAACAACTTCAAAAATCTTATAAGGAGCTCTCTGGCAAGATTACTTTTATAAATAATAAGCTGATATAATTCAATCTATGACCACCAGACGTGGATATTAAAGTTCATTATATACTTATCAGCATATGTTAACTAATGTAAGACATTACTCTTTGAGAGTTCTTGTATTCACAAGAGTAGCTTGTTTCCCTGTTAAACACCACATTACTAACTGGTAACAGCTTTTCAGATCTGCTATAACATTGAGAGTAGAACAAGGAAAAATTTTTATATCAAGAGTTTTATATTTATTAGCAAAAGTTTTTATATCTATTATTATTAATTTAAAAAAAGCTTACTTAACCCGTACACTTTCTGATGACTCCGAAGCTCCCTCGTACTGCGATCACTGAAAAGGCAGGCACAAGAGGCTACGTTCGTAACGGACCAGGCGTTTTGAATTATTTATTTATGGTCTTTAGGCATCTAAGGCTCAGGCCGGGATTCGGGAAGGGGTCTGCCAGGACCTATGTTGAAGGTGCCATCCCGGCATTAACCTGGCGTGACTAGGAAAAACCTCAGTCAGGATATTCGGCCGCTGGGATCGAACCAACGACCTCCCGAATGCTAGGGCAACGCTCTACCACTGAGCTACGGCGACTCGGCAGGACCAGGGGTAGTATCGCTGACATCTTCCATCAGCTCACTGTGGTGTCTCATACTGGCTGTGGTAAATATTGGAAGTTACCAGCATTCCTATACTCGACCAGTCTGTGTAGAACGTAGTCACTTATTCCTGCCTTCATCCTGCCTCGCAGCTATCGAGTAGTATTAATAATTTAACAAAAAACTAAAGCTCGTGCAAGTGGATCTTTCATTTACGTGCACGTGCAATGCTCTTCCATGCTAAATACTCACACGTAAATGAACACATTTAATAAACATACTGCTTTCACATACATATACACACACACAAAGACAGAAAACAAGTCACTCCACATGAACTCCAAATATAATGTACTTAGTACAAACAGATACCTCAGTTGTCCAAGCAAAAAACATCCGATGATAATTAAGAATAAAAAGTGAGCTAATGGCAATTCTGAGATATAATTTAAAAAAAAACACTCCCGTGCCCATAATTAAAAAAAAAAACACTCCCGTGCTCCATGATATGTTACCTTTAAAAAAATATTTTTGTAAGTTTTCCGTACATCCGTTTTAAAGTTTTCTGACTTTAGTTTTGTTGGGAAAACCTTTTTTTAAAAAGTCAACTTAGTTTCAGACTGTTCAACACGCAAATTACTCAGAGCTTCAGATGTAGTTAAGGGTCGAAATTAATAAACTAAACCTACGCAGAGCAGTACGAAATAGTCTTTTAAACAATAATAAATACCATTATAAGAAAGAAGCAGTTGGGGGAAAAGATACATAAACACAAACGTTTACACAGCTACGAACGTTTACTAAACTACATTCACACTAATTTAGGACAGTAATTTAGTATAAATCTATCTACATCTGGACTATACTTTATCTGTCTATACACGGGTTGGTTTGGCTTGGTTACTGACATGTTATTGCAACAGCACCAGAGAAAGACTTAATACTTACAACTCGAAGAATAACCAGTCTTACATTTACATCTCGTGCTAACTTACAAGAGTGAATGAAACATAGGCTTTAAATATTGTATAGTATTCGCTATATTGATGACATCATCTTAATCAGAACCCACAGACTAGGGTCATTGGAAACATTCCTGCAAAACCTCAACTGCAGCTTTCCCGTCGAATTCACCTGGTCCTTCTCCAAGGAACACACAACTTTCCTAGATGTGGTTCAAGGACAATTGACTTGAGACTGGCGTCCGCATGAAACCTACCACCAGCATGCAGTATCTGAACCATTATTTCACCATCATTTCCATAGCTCTTTATCGACAGCGGAAACCTGTCACCTTATCCGCAAATCATACACTCCAATCGGCCTCCCCGCGAACTCTGGCCAGAACTGGCCCATTCATCACCTTTCCCCTAAACCTGGCATTTGCAATAAACTCTGCTGCAGAACCTGTCCCCCCCCCCTTTTTTTTTTACCTCAGTCTGACCTTCGAGCATCTCGTCACTCAAAAGATACTTTTTTTTAAACACCTTTGACAAAACCTTCTGTGTCAGTATCCTGAAAATTTTCAATCTTGATTTACCTGCCACAGTTAGGAAGAGGTCCGAGCGGACGTATATCTCTATTCTCTCTGCTAAACATCAACCTGATCTTAAGATGCCTCACTACTATCGCCCCTCTTTTTAAAGATATTTAAAAATAACGCACAAATGACGAATATTTTGGAAAGTGAGCCCCAATAACACTTAAAAATACCAATCGGATGAACTAACGCAGAATTTCAATATGAACACCTGGATTATTTCCTCATAGTGTAGGGGTTTCAAATTTCTGGGTTAAATGGTGTGTTTTCAAACTCTGAATTAGTTAATTTGGTGAGTACTAATGAGTATTATCAGGGTCGCTTTCGAAAATTTCAGTATCTTTCTTCATTTCCCATTTTTTTAATATTTTTATCCTCATCACCCTACTGATTCTTTAACCCTCCTATTGCCTTAGGAAGCCTCTCACAGACTTCTAGTTGCTTTTCCCCTCCCCACTTCCATCACAATTCTGTCACATCTTGTATCCTCTTATCTTCAACACAAACCAGTAATCGAATTTGGGTCACTCAGGTTAATAGAATATAACGACTATCTATCCCTACGGAACTGATTTTAGATTTACCACGTTTTGTTTTCCAAACAAATAAACTATAGCGGTATAATGCATTTATAAAAGTTTCTGTGTTATTCATAATTATACTCGTCAATGTTTTACTTGAGCTCACTTCAATGAAACAAAAAAGTAATCTAGAAACATTTTTTTCCGCGTTCCATTACCCAGTATTCTCTCCCGTCTTCAACGAGATCAATGTAATTATTAATCTCCGTTCCTGATACAAAGATCCAGTTCCCTCTGATACAAAGATTAAATTATTGATATCACCACAGTAATTTTCTGCGAATATTTTACATCCCTGTTACGAACGAAGTTGTAGTTCATCATAAAACCAATATACGCAGAACTAATATATTGAAAACGGTAAAGAAAAAAAAAATCACAGAGGAAATTATTGCTAGATCTGACAATTCCTATCTTCACCTTCGCAACCTAGCTGGGCATATAGGAAAAAGTAATGCTGTTTCTTAAAACACATGTTTCATTATGAAAGAACATTAGTCCTCAAATATCAAACAGTAAACGCTATAAAAACGAATACACCTGAAACTATTTTATAGTGTTTCACTACTTTGTTTATAGGGTTAATATTACAAAAGACCTGAAAATCCCCACACACACTTACATCTATAATAAAGCCAAAATGACCACATGTTACTGAGGACAGAATTGAGTGACATTGTTTAGTACAAATTTACTATAAATTTTCTAAACTACTGTGAAAACAGGGCCCAGCAGCTTTCCTCAGTGCGAAACTAAAACAATCAAATTCAATTAAAAATGCGTCATTACGATTTAATTCACTCGAAAGAACGTTGTGTTACATGGAACTTAAACTCCAAAATCAGTGCGACTACAAAATATATTTCATGTCCAATTTTATTCCTCCTTACTTTTCCTTTGCATTATCTTTCAAATAATAGGCCTAAAAAAAAAAATGCTGGACCTCGATTTGTAAATCTAAGATTTGCACTTGTATTACAAGCCTCGATTACAAAAAACACACCTTACTGTTAAATACTAAATCACATCTTACAGAGGGTTATATACTAGGTTGATTTGAACTA
>JAGDQP010012161.1:31019-51039 GCA_022664845.1 Lepisma saccharinum
CGTTGAACCCGATCGGACTTACACAACGCGAGATACAGATCACTGAAGCCATCTATTGGCAAAATAATGGATTACTTTTTACTACACCAGATATAAGTAAAAACTTTTTTTTGTAGCAGGATCTACAAATAAATCCATTAATTATTTTTTCTTTCATATATATTTAGCCAAAGTTGACTACAGATTTAAAAATGCGTTCAAATTTACACACATCAAAATGTATATAATGTTGTCCCCGAATTAATGGTGTAAACTTCGGTAGGTGATTACATCGAAACAACAAAAATGTTCCTTTGAAAAAAAAATCAAAGTTGTGCATTTTTTCGGAGCTACATGCGTTCCAAGTTAAGGTGGCATCGTCACAAATAACGCAATAACTCAACACGTACTGTGAAACAAAGCCATATTGTTTAGTTGTAATAACTGGCTTCACATGATTAATAATTCGTTGATATACAATCTGTTCAGAGACTTTTGCAAAGATTAGTAAGATTGCTATAGACCTGTGGTTGGTAATTTCTCGTCTGTCGTTTGTTTTAGGAATAGGACAAACTAAATCAGATTTCGATTTGTTAGGAAAAATACATGCTTTTAGTGCCAAGGTGAGAGCAATCAATAGAGGATATTTAAATATATCAATACACCCTTTCACTATATAGGAGGGTTTGCCATCAGAACTAACTGTCGTTTTGGATTTTAGATTCTTTATAGAATTTTCTATTTCATTCAAATGTATTTCGTCAACAGACAGTATTCCAATTTCTTCGTAACCCCTACAATTATTATCAAAATTACTGAACGTTTGAGAAGAGGCTACAAATACTGATTAGAAATACTATATAAACGCATTAGCTATTTCTTTTTTATTACACAAATCCCGACTTTCAAATTTCAGTATATTTGGGGGAAGATGTTTTGTTTCGTTTTTAGTAAATATTCACAGTTGACCAGGATTAATATTTTCGGAATTCGATATAAAGGATTAGACGCTCTTCTAGGCTCTTTTTATGTCTTTCTTTACTTCCCGACGCTATCGAACTAATTCCTAATAGTGGGAGTTTTGAATTTTCAATTTTGAATGTAGACTTTATATATGACAAATTGTTTGAACCTTGAGTTTCCTAATAATGTTTTTGGTAAACGAACACGGATACTTTGGGACAGAGTTCCTGACAGATATTTCATAAATAATATCATAAAGTTTAATAACTAAGTCATTAACATTATTATACTCTTTTAAGCATTCCGAATCAGCTTCTAGTACATTTTAAGGTAGGTTTAATGTATTTCATGACATGGTTCTTTTTAAGTTTTTTTCACCCTTAATTTAGTAAATATGGTCCTGATTATCCTGTTGATAACTGAGTAAATCATAGAAAAACTATCGCTTTATCTTAGTCCACCTGTGAAAATCACAAGATGGGCGCCCTTGCACGTACATGTATCTTAGCAAAGTTATATATTTAACAAGTGCTGCATAAATTGGTTTTGCAACGTAAGAATTTCGTTGTCAAGGAATTAATATTGTGCAATAGGCACGTACAGAAATTCGCTCTAAGCTGCATTCGTCAATCATAAACTTTGCGCACGTGGGTTCAACTTCGAGTATTATTAACTTAAAAGACACAAACCAAAGTAATTGCAATCCAGTGACCAAAATTCGTAATCATACATAATTTGACATTATAATCACGACGAAATAAATATATATATATATATATATATATATATATATATATATATATATATATATATATATATAATTCTTTTCTGCCCCATCAGTATCCTTGCTTGTTAAAAAAAAAATGACAAACACTATGTAATCAAAGAGATTTTTTACAAAAATATCATGGTTAAGGACATTTCCAAAAGTTTTACGCACGACAAATACGATAAAATGAAATCCTCTTTTTATGATAATTTCTACAAAGAATGCTGGGTCAAAGGAAAAAATCCACCAATAGCAAAAACAGGCATTGATACAATTCGTGAAGAAATTAAAGAACCAATTAACAAAGACACAAAAGAGAACTTTCATCTATTAATATCGATATATTTGGCTTGTGAGAGACAGACGGACAAACACCACAATGCGGAATCCAAAATATGGTTCCTAGAAGCAGCTGAGTTTTTAAAAAAGAGTTATTGGGCTCTAGAATTATTTATGAAGCACGAATGCCTTTTAGCTAGAGAAGCTACACAAGTTGTTTCAACTGAAAATACTACATACATCGGCCCAAATATAAGAATCTTCCTGCACACACAAGTGAAAGGATGTTCTGATTGAATTCAAAGAATGTGGGCTTCGATTCCCCAATGATCAGACTATAAGAAGTAGGTTGAGTCAAATCACATGTTGGTTTGGCAACCGAAACTGTAGGCTAGTATCGAAACTGACACTGATTTGGTTGACTCGATTTAAATAGAGAAACAAATAGATTATTACAAACTTTAGCTATCTTAAATTTCTGGAAATAATAATGCCATCCATGTAGATCAATTTTGAAAAATAGTGAGATAATTTTCCGTAATATATTAGCTTACATGCTTCATCAAATCAAACAACTGATCCCTCAGCTATCAGGACCGGTGCCATCTTCAAAAGATTTTGATTGGTGACGGACCTGGGTTACATCAGGTCTAATATATTTAGTCGTTTCCCATCAAACTTTCTCTGTTACTTTTCCGTATGTGCAATATTTGCGGCGAGGTAATGATATATATATATATATATATACAAAAACAATATCGGCATACCTTCATCACGAAATTCCCGATATGAAAATAAAAGAAAAAAGTATAGGCTATTCAGCATGCACAAATGCTTCGTTTCGGTGCTATTGGGTTAGTAAAGTGTGGGAAAATGAACTCTAAAGCTTGATAATTCCAATACCTTAAGAATAGAACAGAGGCGGCATGGCATCCTCAGACTTGAAACCTGCTCTATCCAAAACTGCATATTCCAAAATTATGCAATGGATGTGCAAGGGATGGTCCAAAGGAAGTAGGGTATTCCCAGACATTCTCTGGAGTAAATGTGGGTAGAAATAAACACGAATAAGGCGACTTTCCGTATAAGTACGATGATAAACGTAATTACTGGTGTCTAACCAGGCAATGATGGTCTGCACGCTGATAAAAATTACAACAAATTCGCTGAAATCTATGTATTTCACTCCTATTTGTTATGCAACCACGAAGTTCTTATTAAAATCGTTACGGAAAGAGATATATCGCCTAGCACCCCCTAAATTTTGCCCAGCCCCTAAGATTTTCGGCTGGCTAAGGGCCTGGAAGTCATCATTTCTTGTGACACATCCAGAAATTCTTCCATATTGTTACACGAAATTCATGTAACAACTGCATTCAGGAACGACATGGCATTACAAATAGCATTCGCGACACTTTGAAGTGACTTGCTCAATCTTACTAGAGACTTCTCTTAAATGCTCTTGCAAATATTTATCCTTAACAATCGCGAAATTTTGTTTTAATAATTTCCTTACTCCCCCTGGCTCCCGTCGTGGAACTGAGATGGCCACCATGTTCACTACCATCCGAATAAAATGATACCACTCTCAATATTTTTCGCGAAACTACACATGGCAAATAGTCTAAACATCAATTATTTTAATTATTTACTTAGTCATGAGACATGGGCAGATATAATTTTATTGAATAATGTTAATGATATATACAATAAATTCATTAAAAAAATTACCTATTATTTTGACGTAACTTTTCCTAAGAAAAAGAGAATGTTAAATTTACAAATAGGAGGATGGGGTACTCCGGAAGTAATAAAAGCAAGTTCCTAATATAAATCTGTATAAGCTTAGTAAGGTTTTCCAAACATCATGTGCGAAGGCATTTTACAAACAGTATAAAAAAGGTGCAAGGAACTAATCAAGGCGACAAAAAGGAACTATTATGAACGTAAACTTGAGTATGTATCAAACAAAGCTAAAACCATGTGGAATATTGTAAATGAAGAGTTGAACAAAAACAAAGAAATATCTTCGGTAGATACTATAATATATGAGGGTAACACTGTAGAGAATCCTCGAGAAAAAGCAGAAATGTTCAATAAATATTGTAACAAAACTTATTGACGTTCAAAATATAAAAAAGTGTGAACAAAACGGTCGGAAGGTTGTCGATGTAACAAATTTTACACAAAATACGAAGACATGTCAAAAAACTTTTCTACAGCCAGTATCAGAAGTAATAAAATCTTTAAAAACAAAAATACCGCTGGAGTAGATGAAATCTCAGACAATCTGTTAAAAAGATGCGTGCATCAAGTAAAGAAACCAGTCAAAACACTTTGTAATTTAGCTAATATCTCACTTACAACTGGAGAGTACCCGGATCAGTTAAAGATTGCGGAAGTCAAGCCCGTGTTCAAAAAAGGTGATAAACAAAATATAAACAATTACGGACCAATATCTCTTTAACCTGCTTTTGGGAAAATTTTAGAAAAAATCATGCATAACAGAGTAATCAGTTTTTTTTATGAAAAGAAAATGTTATAACAACAAAACAACATGGGTTTCTTAAGGATCGTTCTACAAACGCTGCGATAATTTCATTGAAAAAGTAAGAAATCTTGTAGGCAGAAAAGAGAAATGTATTGGAATTTTTCTTGATCTCTCAAGAGTTTTTGATGAAGTGAACCATAATTTGCTTCTTATAAAGTAGAAAACTGTGGAATACGTGGTAAAGCGAGGAATTGGTTTGAATCGTATTTAAGCAATCGAATGCAAGTTGTACAAATAACCCACAAGAATGAAAATACAATAGAAACTCATCATCTATCAGATGAATTATGTGTAAAGAACGGAGTTCTACAAGGATATGTTCTAAATCCACTGTTTCTTATATATATTAATGACTTTGAAGAATCTATCTTTGGCCGATGTAACCTTATTCGATGATGATACCATTCTTTTACTGAGTGGGAAAAATGAAGAACAATAATTTGTTTATTAATACCGAAAAAAACGTTTGCTATCCATTTTCATAACAAATGCAGTAAACATATATACTCTATCTTGTATCTAAACGCCATTAAGTATACAACACATTGTTCATTTTTAGGTCTCATCATAGATCAAAATATGACATGGGAATTTCACAGAATCTGTCATTAATAAGCTGAATAGAGTATGTTATGTACTAAGAACTATTCGAAAAAATGTGAATTTAAGAACTGTTATAGCTCTGTACCACTCTTGTTTTAACTCTTTATTGCAATATGGTATTCTGGCGAAATTCGAGTCAGATACTTCATGTGTTTAAAATAATAATAATAATAAAAAGCTATAAGAATACTGTGTGGAAAGAAACCAAAATATTCTTATAGACATCTGTTTAAGGAGGTTAAGATACTACCACTCGAGAAAAAAAAACTTTATTTTCATATGGGACAGTCTAGTAACTTTGGACTTCGGCCCGTCACGATTCGCCTTTAGCTGTTAAGTGTTAAAATCCACACTCATGCCCCTGCCGGGATTCGAACCCGGGACCTTCGAGCCAATGGCCTACCGCCGCAGACCGCTCGGCCGGCACTACCACTCGAGAGTTTATACCTAAATCGTTTATTTCTATATTTAAGAGAACGTTCATCATGTTTCGTAACAAACAAGGATGTGCATAGTCATGATACGACGAATAAGAATGATTTTAATTTGTACAATCATAGGTCAGTTATGTATCACAAAAGTATAACCTATGGTGGTGTTAAGTTGTACAGTATGTTACCTGCTGATATAAAATATGAAGAAAGTATAAAACAAAACTAAAATCATTTTTATTAGACCATTCTTCTTATACGATTGAGGAGTATGTAAATCAAATGTTAATGTAATTTTGTTTGTACATATGACGTGTATACTTACTCGATGGTATACCTCAGATATGTAAGTTTTTACAAAAGAAATTTGACAAAGTACTCTGATTTTCAGAATTTAACCCCTTTCCATAAACGAATACTGTTATCTATGTCCTTATTTCACTTGCACTTTTATTTCAAGCATTTCCACCAACAAGTAAACCAAATATTAGAAACGCTGACATATGCACGCAAAAGAAACTGCTAAAAATAAATTCATTTTTTCATGTTTTTGACTATTCGAGCCCCACCCCAAAATTTAAAGTATGGGTTATTACTTAGATAATCTTTATGACAGTGCTTCACTTAAAAGTGAACATAAGGAGATTAATTTTAATGCTCTAGCACACATTTATCCTGATGAACGCAAAATTTTGTGTTTTAGTAATTTTCCTCCTCCTCCTACTAAGTCGCGGAACTGAGATGGCCAACAACATCAATTTACTACCTTCTGATTAAAATGATATATATCTCAATATTTCTTCACTAAACTGCATACGGGACCTTAAAATCAGTTTAGGAAGAAAACCCACTTGCCGTGTATAATGAGCATCATCTTGACTTTTTTAAAAAAGAGAAATATAATACATGGGTAGTACTAATTCCGTATTTATATTTTTTTCTTTTATTTGTGTGTTTATGCGTTATCCTAGGTGGAAGCAATATTGACATCCTTTTTCAAAATAATACCCTGAAACACGATAATAGGATTTGTCAAGAAATAAATACTGAAAAAAAAAAACAAGCAATTTGAAACACACAAAAATTAACATTTTAATTGAAAAATTAACGTAAAACGGTAGATTCCCCCCACCTAAAAGTTTGGCTCAAACCCTGAATGTGCATTCTACACGGCAAAATGCGTATTATATATATAAACTTATCTGCAGTTGATGAATATTACTTTTAATACTCTTAACTAATTACCACTAATAGCAAATTACAATATTTTCCCTTTTGTGTACCCAAGCATATTGAAACGATACTATTTTTACATCTTTTTCAGAATGTTCATCTTTATAGCGTGCGGAAACTTGTGATGTTTTGTCTTGCTTCTCTGACACAAGCAAAACTTGACAACACACTAACAGATTCAACAGAAACAGCTTTGAAGATGTTGCTAACAGAACTCGTACTTACGGGGTTTGAAGAAGAGAGGTGTTCAATACTCATACAAGATCCAGTTTCGACGCTAGGAAACTTAAATGAACAAAATAATAACATGGACAAGTACATTCCTGTTGTTTATGAATCCATGATAATTGACAATGAAACACACAATACGAACTTTGTCGAAGCTATGAATGAAGGATGTGGATCATTCGTCATTGCATTTGATAATGTTTATGCAATTTTTGAGCGAATTGTCAACGCAATTCAGCAAACATTACAGAGCAGAACACGAAGATATATTGTAATAACAAGTAAAGATACTCCTACTGCCGAAATTGACTCCGTTCTCAACTCTGAATGGATAAAATTGTTTCCATTTCTTTATTTCATAGTACCACAAACAGACTCATCCACCTCTGACCGTGTAAAGAAATACACTATATTGTCTCACAGCATTGGGAACTATCTGAAAGCAGATAAAATTGAAGTGGTTGCTATGTGGGAGGTACGTAGCAGTCAAAATAGTTGTGAATTTGAAATCCATGACATGAATGCAAAATTTAGAAACAGAACCTTGAAAGCGGTATTGGCTCCTTATACGCCTTTTGTCATATTGATGGATAATAAAATTGATGGTATTGATTATAGAGTATTGGAAGCTTTCGCTGAGAAATATAAGATCACTTGGGATATTGATGTTAATTATAACATTTACGGACTTCCAACAGATGGTCTGTCAAGCTATTCAGGGTCCTTATCATCCATCCATTACGAAGCTGGTGCCCCTACAATTCCAATTATAGAATATGATAGCAAATTTTATGATTGTACTCTGCCATTTATTTCTGGCAACTTAAAATTTCTTACCCCGAGACCTAAAATAGGTCGTCACTTGTTTACCATATTTTTCCCACTGCACGTCTACGTATGGTTGTCCATTTTGGCATCGATCTTTCTCATGTCATACACATTGTATTTACTTGCTAATCTACAATATCAGATATTTCCTTCTGGCAGAGAAACAAGTCACTATTTAGACTACCAGTATTCCCTCTTAAATTCCTTCGCTATTGCTGTTGGGTCAGGCGTGCCGGATGAAAATAATTCTATTATGAAACATTTGCTTGTATGGTTTGGTATAACATTCACTTTGCTTATCACTGCATACGAATGCGACCTTGTCTCTTATCTAACATCACCGTCACATGGAAAGCCAATAGACACAATACAAGAGTTTATCGATAGTGGTTTACTGTATGGAGTGAATGACCTGACTATTTTGTATACCATTGCCGAGGGAAGTGATTTCCTGAAAGACAGCCTAAAAACAAAATACATTCTGATAAATGACGAAAACAAAATGAATAAATTGCTTCAAAATGGAGAAATAGCGCTTCTCGTTGAGGTTCTTCACTCCGGACACTTGTGTGGTGACCAGATCTTATATTATGATACACTTAAGCAAACTCATATAATGAAGGAAACTCTCGCAACCACAATGTTTGGATTTGGTTTTCATAAAGGATCATATCTTGTAAAGCTTTTTGATGTCGTCCTAAGACAACTCCTTGAAGGAGGTATTGTTGATCTTTGGGTGAATGAAATTGTGAAAGAATATCTTCCAGAAAGATTCTTGGAGTACATAGCTTTGAACTCAGAAACTAACCATGTTGTCCGCCCACTTGCATTATACGATATTGGTGGAAGTTACATTCTTCTTTTAGTCGGCCTTTTTGCAGCCATCTTAACATTTACGTATGAGAAAATCAAATGGTCAACTGCATAAACCAATTCCAAATTCAACCAGTAAACCAATATCCAGATAAATTTTGTTAAAAATGGTCTAATTTAAGTCTAGTGACCAGAAAATCAATGGCATCTACCCTTTGATTATGAGTCGCTGTGGCTCAGGTAGCGCGTTTGCCTATGAATCGGACGGTCCGGGTTCAAATCCCGGCCAGGACGCTGGAGACTTATCTCGCAGCGTTCCCGTGCCTGGTGCTCTGAGGTAAACTCAGCCTGCTATCAAATTGAGTACCTGAGTGTCCTTGGTATTCCTGAGCACCTTGGGAAGGTAAAGGTGGTCACTTCGTACCGTAGGTCAAGAACATGTGAAGCGCTACCTCCACATGCCCCATTCACAGCGCGTGCGTATCACACGGGGGATAGCTTTACCTTTACTTTTGATTAAAAAGAGCTCAATGCGTATAAGACCACGTGTGTTGTATACAAGGAGGCCCCGACTGGATACGAACGCACGCACACAAACATACATTGATTTTTATGGGGTCATACATTGTTAAATGTTTAAATTGCTTGTAAAATAACTTTCTGATGTTTCAGTTTTCACTGATCGTAATAAAGTTAAGAATTTAATAAATAATCTCAAGAGTATGTTGACTTGATATGTACTGTACCGTGTTTAAAGTTGCTCTCATCGTTATAAATACGAGGAAACGTCATAACAAGTATTTTATTCTAAAATGCACGGAAAAGCATGCACACCGGAGTCTTATTTTGGGACACAAAATAGCTCCATAGCTACAGGGGTCGTGACGAATGAGCAATATACGCCTGTACACTAGATCGTACAACATAAGCGTTCCACTGTCCACTTCCACCATAGAGCAACGAAGCAACAACTCCCAGTGCAACTTGGCCAGCGTTGTAATAGTCGTACGACCAGAATGCGGGCTGAGATTGTTATGAAGGACAATGACATGTCCCGACAACATCCGAGTTTATTTTCTTGCGAACAACATTGCGTACGGTGAAGCAATGTGGAATAATAGTTGGCATTAATTGTAGTTAATTTCGTTAAACAAACCATGTAGATTACACCTTCCATGTTCCAGAAGATTGTTCCAAACAACTTGTCGGCCAACGACTACCTCTCGTCTCTTCGAAAATTTGTCCACACACTTCGTACACTCGTGTTCCCTATACTGTTTACAATCTTCGCAGGATTTCAGAACCACATTTACTTCACCAACTTCATTGCAATACGATAATTTGAAAATTGCTCAGTAAGGCAAAGTTGATACTTGTAACACCCAATGCAAACGTTAAACACAAAACTGCTTGTTTTATCTTGGTTTGCATTTTCCAACTCCAGTTTGATTTTTATAACTACTCAATACTCCTTTTATAAATGACAGTGGTGCAACGGGAAGTTCAAGCTCTTACGACACTATACATATTTGTGGCACAAACATAGGTAGCTCACTTATTTTTATATCAACAACTACTGTGGATTAATATTTTTCACACAATTTATTACAAGCATGTAACACTATGGTTTTTCGCTCTACCCATACATGGTTTTGCTTTTTGTTTTATAACACGAGATGGAGATGAATTTTATCACCCATCGCTGCCGAGGAATTCTGTTTTCTCTTTTGAGATTAGTTGAGAAAGCGCACGCGAAATTGAACACAAATGCGTAGTAAAATGCGAGATTAAAACAAGGTGTATATGTTCAAAACAGATTATGTTTAACGTCAAAATTTAGGATAGATTGAAAAATGGTTGATTTGAAACCATTATTTAAGAAGGAATTGTGTTGCGGTAAGATATTGGTGCAAAGAGTTCAACAACCATCAATGCTTGTCGATCCACATGAATTTGTTTACATCTAGTTCATTTTTAGGCAGGGTGAAATTTGAATACAAAATGTCTTTTGTTTGTTACTATCAGAATAAAAAAAACTATCCAGATTCACTACTATTACAACTCGCTAACTGAATAAACAATACTGAAAAACGACTCTGATTCAATTTCGTTATTTCCCTTCAGAGACGTACGCAGAGGAGGAAGGGGGTCCTGGGAGTCTCCCCCACAAAATTCAGATTTTTTGTAAAATTAGTATCATTTTTGACAAAATTATATGCATTTTAGTAAATTTCACATCCAGACAGACCTCGGAAACCCCACAAAACCACAACTTCTGGGTACGTGCCTGTTTCCCTTACTTAAAAATGATTTCAATTTTATATTGTAAATACTTTTATTTGTTTATAATACAGCTGTATGAACAAAAACGTACATAACTTCGTGCATTCCCATTCGTGACACACTAGTTGTTATAAATAAAGATGTTTATGAGACAATTTTAACAACAAAAAACGTTTTCTGCTTGTCAGTCGAATATTATTTACCATAACACACAAACCCCCCACACACATACAATTCTTATTTGGTTAATTTGACACGCACTTCACGCGTTTTCAATAAATATTACTGGACCAGAGTCATGTATTATCATCATATAGTGACGTTTATGATCATACCCAGATTTTTATGACCATTATAGAGTGTATATTTACAATGCAAGCGAAAACTATCGACAGAAAAGGAGTGCTCTTGCGAGTTTGTTTAAAAGTCTGTTCAGACAGTAATCAACAGAAATTAATATTAATGTCAAATTTACGAACAGTCCAATTACTCAAATTGTAACAAATCGCTAATTTTTCTTCATGAAACAATTAATACATAGGTAATCGCTTAATTTCTTAAATTCTTCTTAGCTCGTATTTCATCTTCACAATTCAAACTAGATATGTTGATATTCCCTGCTTAATCACCACTAAGCACTTCTACATTTTTTCCTACGCCCCATCTCGTACCTATGATAAAAATTTCTCATACGAAAAACGTAGGATAAGCCAAAAACAACCCACATTTTAAAATCCTGGCAAAATTCCTATCCAACTCGTATGTATAATAATAATAATTAATTGTTAAAAAAACCTCCGAAATAATAACAAAGAAAAAAAAGTTGTCTGACGTTAGTGAAATGCAATGGTTCAAAACTTTGTCATATCTGGAATAGAGCCCCTGAAGAGACTGTCTATTTGGCTAAGAGCAGATACCAAATATATCTCATTAACAGCACTTGGACAGGCCAAAGAATTTGATTAAGTCCGGACGTAAATCGATCGACAAGACCAGGCTTTGGTCGGCTCTTAGTTTGCAAATGTCTGGGAAAGGACAAAAGATCTCGAGCGTAATTTCACCTCTCCGAAGATAACCCACGATGTGTCTAAATTCGGCCGATAAAAATCCGTTAATTTTACAAGCAAACTTAAGCAAAGAGAAATATTGCACATTTCCATTTAAAGGACTTGTCGGCATCAAAACTAAGGAATGAGAAGATTACAGCAACCTATCTCAGTCCATCTACCATCTGCTTTAGTTTCGCTTACGAAATTATCTTGATTACTGAAAACAAGGTCCAATATCTCGAAAAGGAATAATCCATGTTTACTAACTTCCTTTCTTTCTTGCTTGCTTGTAGAATTTTATTAGAAAATGTATCAACCGAATACAGAAACTTCCTATATATGATAGACTACAGGCAGCGATGTATCTATAACCTTCTACATCTTCTACCCCTACTATCATTAATTTCAGTCTTGGTGATACTCTTTATGATTTGAACATCCTCGATAAGGTCCTATCAACATGTAATGACAGTTATGCTCCCTCCACCCTCGTATATAAAGTGCCCGCTGCGAATATTAGGGTTTCATCCAAATGTACTTTTCTGTCTACTTATGGAGATTATCTTCTTGTCATATCTTTGCAACCTGACATATTACTGATAAAATTAATTAAAAGTTTTGAATTTATGGACCAAGTAGCAACTTTTCGAGACCCGTCATTAGTCGATAAACTATTACGTTAAAGTCCGAAGACTAATTACCATGTCACATCAAGGATTCAAACAAGGAACCATATAACTTGGGATTCACAACCTATTATCTCAGACTACACGGCAAGCTACGTTATACACAAATACTGTGCGATACAACAGAATCAACTTCTTTCTTTTTTTCAGAGTAAAGACAAAATACACATATCAGATATTTGTTTTAAATTATTAAGAAGTGCAATAACGAATTCCTCTTTACATTCTGAGTATTCCCCACTCTTGCTATTACTAATTTCGAAAATGCTTGGTAAGGTTTTCCCACCATGTGATTTCAATATTTACGAATGAAATTACACTCTGTGCATCATTTTGAGATCTAGACTGAAAATGATAATAATATTACTAAAATAAAATGCTTTATAGTCTTGTCTTATCATATTTCTCATACTTATCACAATAAAACACCCCCTTACATCAAAAGCGATTTGAACTAATTGTTCCTAGATTTTAAACTGAAATTCAAACTTCTGAAAAAAAAATCTACATTTTAGTATATTCTGAAAAATTTAAAACGAAATTGTCTTTTCAGTATAATAAAAAAATAACTGGTATAAAACCTTTTAGGAAAATTTGTTTAAATTTTAAAACAAACTTAGTATTCCTGTTTCTACAGCAGTACTCACAAATAATTACCATGAAGATACATAATTTATTGAACAAATGCTTCCTAAACAAATCAAAAAATACTTGGACAAATTCATCTGGCTTTTCTTAATATAAACATTGTTTATCACTAACATAAATTGATTTACACCTCTGGGTAGGCAATTTCCTGCCATGAGTTTTTCTCAAAGAATGTTCGTTGACAAGTGGAGTACTTCCCTTGCATCACAAGAACTCTTTAAAATTATCAGAATAAATGACCAATCTCACGTTAAATCTTTTTATTATTATTATTATTATCGTACGACAGATCGTAGCATTTAATTACGATTCATTTGCTCAAATATCACATATTTGGCACGAGATATTGGGCCACTTATTTCGAAATAACTTACATATCTTAACAGCTTTGTAATGTTTCTCCAAGCTTTCAAGCAGACACAGCTACTTTCCTTTTATAGTCATCTAAAACACGTGTTACTTTACGTTCATAATTACTCAACCATTGTCCCATCTGCCGCGTCGCTTCAAGTCTCCTTCGTACATGACCTATTAATTTCTTAAGCCACTGGACACCTTCTGCTGAACACTGAGCTACACACCACGGGAGATAGGATGCAATTAAAACAACCCAGTTTTCTGGAATGTCAGGAAATAAATGTACAGCCTTTTGCGACGATCGAAGACTTGCGACAGCCAATCCGGATAGAAGGTGGCTTAAACTCACCAAAGATGTTACCTACAAATACAAAAAAGAAAGGTAACAGAAATTATTAATCACAACTGCTTCTATTACACAGGCTGTCACACATACTGAGGGCCTCAAGGTAAGTACATCAAAGCATGTGACTGACACATTGGACCTTCATATGTTCTTCTACAAAATATGATATATTGTGTCACATAGCCTAACTGGAGCTTCCTTACAAACATGCGATGTTCTTTTCACACCACCAATTTCCACGGATGTAACACGCAGAACTAACGGGTGCTAAGTGAAGCACACGGTCTACGCTACTCCCCGACTGCTACTCGAAGATGTTGGTCTAATAGCAACAAGAAAATAGTCGGCAGATGACGCACAGGCTATCATACCAAAGAATCCAAAACACTGTCTACAAATATTAGAAGTGACAAAAATCAGAAAGGTCTTTCTCAGAGGTCAAGATTATTTCCAACGGCGACACCTCATTACGTAAATAAGAACAGTGTGCAGAAGAACTGGACAGCGCCACACTGTCTTTTCGGGGAACTACGGACTTTAGACCGTAGATTTCTATTACATGATTTTGTAGGGGTCATAGTGGATTAGTGGTAGAGAGCTCACCTCTATGTAGTATCCCGTCTTGTGCCATGTGGGCCTTGTGACGGACAAACACCGTGTGCGTGGTTTTCTTGAGGTTCACCCGGTTCCTCCCAGTTTCTTCATGACACCAATTCTCTTATCATCATCATCATCATCCATTAGACATGAGCCAAAGTTGCCTAAAGGTCTTAAATAAAATGAAATTAACATTCAACGTGATTTTGTCAATAGAAGTACTGTTGTTCTCAATTCTCACCGTTTAACGTAACCCATAGTTATACACGTTAACATCAAAAATTCTTTCTTGCAGGACCGGCGTTCAGGTTTTATATTTCTTACCGCAACGACCTTCGACCGACTGGTTTCAACATCTTTATTACTCTAACAATACATGTATTAAAGAATAACGTTCTAAAAAGGAATATTGTGATGGAATTACTACATTTATAATCAGTTAATACAGACATCCGATTTTACGCATTTGTTTTCCTTTTCATGCATTTTGAGGTTAAATTCGGTTTGATACTAATGTCATCTTCAGTTTGAAGCTTGGGGCCCCATCCTGAGCACAACTTTTAGATGAAAATAATAGAGGAAAGTTCCCAGGGCTTTTATCTAGGTACTGTACCGACAGTCGGACTACAACCGCCGATGTGAAGTGCGCGACATTAACCGTTAGACCATGAGGACTGGATGAAAACACCTGAAATCTCGATGGCCAGACGACGCTACACAGGCTGTATTTTTTATCCAGATTCCTACTTTAATACAAACGAACGACGTACGAACTTGTTGAAAAGTGCATATTATGCATGAACAAAAACAAATCATTGATTTAACGAATACATGTCCTAATGTGCTACCAACGACACTAGTCCGTATGATTATTATGTACTCCCCTACTGCAACAGCTAAGCAATCAAAATCTGTCATAATTCAGTTACTAAATTCGTACAATTTTAAGTGGGAAGTTTACTACAGCATATGCAGTTTGAAAATCGGCCTACTGGCAGCTCAACAGCAGAATGTCCTACCGGCAAGCAGAACAAAAAAAATAATCTGTCGACAAAGGAGAAAAATAGAAAACCAGAGCGGCGGACGCGAAAGCGTTTATGGTGTGAATAAATCCAAAAATAATGAAAGTAAAAACAAACATAAATCATATTGAATCCAGAATAATGAAAGTAAAACCAAACACAAATCATAATAAATACAAGAATAATGAAAGTAACAACAAGCACAAAAAGCAACAGAATGATGAAATTAAAAACAATCATAAATAATAATAATAAATACAAGAATAATAAAAGTAGAAACAAGCACAAATAATAATAATACATACAAAAATAATGAAAGTAAAAACAAATACAAATAAATTTACCGCATAATCTTACGGTGGATTCGGTAACAAAAAAATATAATTTGCTCATTTGTATGGGTATCAGAAGTCAAATCAAAGTGACGAAAACAGTGAAAATCTATGGGGAAATTCAATTTCACAGAACCTGCAGTATAAAAATACCGCGTGGAACGCTTGTGATGTGACCAGATAGAAAACAACCAAGTCGAGGTCGCTGAATTCAACAATATGAAGTCAGTTTCTCTATACATGCTTTTACTGAGGCATTAAAATGCGTAATACATATAGTGCAAAAATACCGTTATATAAGAAGGCGTTATCAGATTGAAAAAAATTGGGTAAAGCGAGGTCTCTGTATCCAAATCTGAAGCCAGTTTCTCTCTATTGATTGGATTGAATTTATTTATGGTCTTTAAGACCAGGATAAAGATGGGAAAAGGATAACGGAAGGAGTCGGTCAGGGCCCAAGTTCAAAGTATCATAGGTGTGACTGAAAACCCTAGATAAACCTCAGTTAGGATGGTCGGCCACTGGGATTGAACTTAGAAGCTTCCGACCGGAAAGCCAACATTCTACCAACCGAGCAACGACTGGTCGGTAAGTTTCTCTCTATCTGCTTTCGTCTTTGCTCTAGCCTGCGTTACAGAGAGATGACTATAACAAAATAAAAGGCCAATTTTGGGGATGTGCGCTAATTATACTGAAAAAAAGGTACAATATTAGTAGTGATTAATAATAATAAATACATAAATGTAAATACAATAATATAACAATAAATTATTATGAAATAAAGGATCGAAAACTAGTAAATAATGAAAAACTCTAAAAACAGAAGGGGCGAGGGAGTCAGAGAAAGCTGTTGGAGCAAGCGCGGATAGAAGATGGATGGATGTTCTGGGAAATATAAATTCCATGTAACGTATATCTACATATTGATACTAGCCCTTCAGATTATATCACTTGAATAGACACATATTAATGGAAACAGATACTACAGAAAACACCGGAATCCCTAAAGCAATGGGACCAAGAAAGAAACCTACCTTTGATATATCCATGGAACTTCTTCCTAACGTCATAGCTATTTGCGCACAGCTGCCTCCCGCCGCGGGTTTACTCTCGGCATGAAGATCCAACACGAGAAGGGCTAACGATAACCACAAGGACGGCTGTCCAGGATGCCTATGAACTACATTACTAAGTTGTCGAAGAGCCAAATTAGCTTCACCCTACAAATTAAAATTACATTATTAGTTGACTCAAATTTAGCAATCTTAAGTGATAAAATAAGTTTAGTTAGCGGAGAGTAGGTTATATGACAGAATAATTAGAATGCTCCTTTACATTAGCATACACTTACATTTATATCTAAAGTATATTATTACTTTATATCTAAACTTTTGGCTAGACTTAGCAGACGGCATTTGTTCAACAGTGTCACATGGCTAGCACAAGGACTATCATTCGCAGCTTTTGACTTTCGAGACTGGCCCGCTACTTGTTCTTTAAAGTAGTTCCCCAACTGACCTCACAGCGAATCGAACCCGGGACTGTTCACACCAGAAGGGAAAGCGTTAACCACTTGGCTAAGCAGAAGCTATATCTACACTCCTGGAAAATGAAAATCTCATCCAGAAATAAAACCACACGACTAACATTTGCAAAAGAATGTCGTACATGAGTAAAGTGTACGATCTCAAACAGAACGTAATATCATGGTATATGCAGTGGAGAGGGTCCGCTTGAATATCCTCTTGACGAATGTCATTTCATGTTTGTCCACCATGTACGTGTACTTGGAGAACATCAAAGCCAGTTCGTGCCATGTTCGAACACATACAAGTCAGGTGTCCCTCAATTCGGACACGATCCGCATAAGTTAACAAGCAGAGATGGGAAGAATGATCACCGCAAAATTGAATTGTGCTAGACTCGGTAGTTACCGGACATGTTGTAGCGCATATTTAGACATCAAGATGTATGTGAACATGCGTTGTCCTGCTAGAAAAACGCATCTACCACTTCACACATGAAAGGTATCAGGATTGATTGAACGACATTCTGGACAAACGAAACGGCAGTTAACGTCTATTACATATCAGTGCCTCCACGTTTGGTAAAATGCCATGCCCTGCTGTCCTATCATATCTATTTCTGTTTGATATCTCTAACAAGGTACTAAAAGTCCTCTTTAGTTCTAATTTCTTCACCTTCAAGTTTAATATCATGGATGTTAATTCCTGATGTTAACTTCTGGGTGTTACCACTACTTCACTCATTGTCTGTAGTTATATTTGGCGGATTTTTTAATAACAATATCATCTGCTATCAAGTTAATTTCAAAGAAATTAAAAACAGGGTTTACTCACCTGTAAAACAGTGGTATAAGCCTGGAACACCGCAATGTCTGTCATATACTTTGGATCATCCTGGTAGGGAACTAATTCCTTTAATACGAACTTCGTAAGATTCAGATCAAAATGCAGCATACCTAGTGCACACAACGAAAATAGTCCAGCGACAGACGGTGGTTTCAACTGGGCACTGTAATGTAAAGATAAAAGCACTGGTGAACTAATAATAAAGAATAGGAACATTTTAGTTTTCAAAAACATGCAGAATTCTGAAAAATGATGTATGACTAGATGCTAATATCTTTTATTTGAATTTATTCATGGCCTTTAGGCATCTCAAGTTCAGGGCGGGATAGGGTGGAGGACAGGATGTTAGAAGACAGTCGGAGAGGAACTAGTTTGTACGTACCATCCTGACATTTGTCTGGTGTGACTCACGAAAACCATGCAAAACTTCACTCATGATGGGCGGCCGCTGGGATCGTTCTCAGGACCTTCCGATTAATACACCAATGCTCTACCAATTAAGCTACGACCGCTGGGTGTTAATTTCCTTTAGACAAAGACCTTGTGCATAAAGAAAGATCAATGCACTTATTCCAATTTGAGGATACTAAATTAATTCAATTCAATTTCAATCTTCTTTTATGGCTTGAGTTAGCGAGGTGGGGGAAGTTAGCGGCCACGCACTTAGCTGAGGTACCATCCCGACATATGCCGGATAAAACAGGAAAAACTCTTCAGAGCCTCAGTTAGGATAGCCAACAGCAATGTGCCCATCGAACCCGATCTTAAGTCTCCAACACTACCGACTGGACTACGGGGGCTGGCTACGAATTAGTTCCAACAACTCCATTAATCCACTCCAATTATATAAAGCCCAGAATTTCTACTTTAGCTCGTCGAAGTTATTGTGGTTTAAAATATTAATGAACATTCAATCAAAAGTAAACAATTTTAGTCTCCCTCCACTTCACTGAAACTGTGTACGCTTTCTTAAGTGTTTCTATATAACCCCCACTCCCCCCCCCAAAAAAAAAAAAACTATTGAAAACTTTCTGTTGGTTACTCGTACTTTTATTCTAATGCATTATAAGTCACCGTCCCTGGAACATTTATTTAAGTTATATCACTAAGTGAGAAAGGAAGTTGCTATATCTTCTTTTATTAAAAAAAAAATTAATAGTTCAACTGATTTAACTGTTGTTTTGTCTACTATAAATCTTTCAACTACCAGAATCACACAATAATTCTACAAACTTGTTAAGATTATTAATAATAATAAATCCTGAGACTATTTTTCACACTCGCTGGAGCTTCCTCAGCTGTGATCTACTCTATCTACAATGACATAACATATACATTTATATAAAATACAGTGGTTGAACAGTGTTGCCAGTTACTGATTCCTAGTTACTCCTTTCTTAACAACTTTCCCCATTGTTCCCTGATTTTGTTTATCATTTATCTAATCTTTTAATGATGAATGCTGCTTCCCAGATGTCTCGTTCTTTCTGTGTTCTGACTGTTTTGATTTTTTTTTTTTTTTTTTGTATCCCACGATATGATGCCCTTCTTCTATTAAATGTTGTGACGATTCTGAGCTGTCCGTTTGTTATGCTATGTATCTTTGATGTTCCTTTACACTTGTTTTGATTTTTCTTTTAGTCTGACCAAC
>JAGDQP010012162.1:0-51036 GCA_022664845.1 Lepisma saccharinum
GCTTGGTTCCTACTTTCGCATTGAAGTCTCCCATTACAATTTTGTAATGCGATTTGCTACTATCCAAAATCTTCTGAATCTCCTCGTATAGGTCTTCGACTTCCTCCTCCGGGTGCGAGGTTGTTGGAGCGTACACTTGTATAATTTCCATACTGTATCTCTTGTTAATTTTTATTACTACCCGTGCGATTCTATCTGAAATTCCTTCAATTTCTGTGATTCGTGACTTCAGGTCTTTATTAATTATAAAGCCAACGCCTGTCGCTTTTCCAGTTTCTGTTCCTTTGTAGTAGAACGTGTGCCCTGACGGTAGTTCCAACTGTTCTTCATTCTTCCTCCACACTTCTGATAGTCCTATGATGTCCCACTTAATCCTCTTAAGTTCATTCTGCAGTTCTTCTAATTTGTCCTCTCCTGCAAGTGACTTACAGTTGAGGGTCGCCACGTATAGGTCCGTTCGAGTTGCCGTGTCGGTGTCCTGGCAGTCTACAGTCCAAACCCGGACATTTTGACCCTCTGACTTCCTGCAGGACTGACCGCTGCCGTTGCCAGCTGCATTCCGTCCTCCGGGTAATGAGGTCCTCCGAGGCTGTTTCCTTGCTTGTACCATCATACGTAAAGAAAGGAGGGGTGCTGACATTTGACTCACCACGCTGTCAGCTAATGCGGGTTGGTGAGCAGCCCATCCATGTTCGTTCGCCAAGCAGTTGCTTGGGTACTAACAGGCCCCACGACGTGAACGTATGGATTGGACATTAGGCGTCTACCCCGGTCGGTTCCCTTAAGTCTCAGCAAGAGTAATTAAGGGGTCTCCTCCCAGTTAGTGGCAGAAGCCTTTTGGGGCGACAGTCCCGGTTTCCCGGTCCTGTCCCGGTTTCCCGGTCCTGTCCCGGTTTCCCGGCCATATATATATATATATATATATATATATATATATATATATACATACATACATACATACATACATACACTTTCATATCGTACCGATCTCAATAGGTATATTTTCTTCGAAATCTACCTAATATGAATGCCATTGCTAATCGTAACCTCAAGGTGTTGTAATTGGCATAATTATAAAGTCTCAATATTGGATTAATAACTACGTTATTACTGTTTTGAAATTCAGATGAGTTTTCTCACAAATAGATGTTACTAGCCTTCGTGGTAGAATTCACTTAGAAGTGAGTTCGCTTCTTCTTCAAGAAGTTTGTATTCTGAGCTTGTCAGTATATAGACAACGCACGAGAGACAGAGAATATTGATTCATTAACTACGAGACGGAAGTTACTGTTGATGTAGAGGAAATTCCAAAACGGTCTCTTTACTTTGCAATTAGGAATATGTACCTACAAGTCGTGTTTCGCCGTTGATGAAAGTATAAATGGACTGTGTTGTCAGCAAGTACTTCGTTGCTCAAAGGAAGTGCTGAACTTTTCCACTAAGCCACTGCATTAAGTAAATGAAATTAATTGATCGGTGAAATGTAGCTTACTGCCTGGAGTTAAATCTCGTAATAAAATTCGGAGATTCAAAAACATTACCGTATGTCTATAAATAAATTGAAAGATCTCATAAATAAATAGCGTGTGAAATTCTGTTGAATAGCACATGAACAAATCGGGATTCTTATTAGCTTTATTTACAAACATCATAATCTTACTTACATTGTTTCCTCAGGGAAGCATCTTCATTCTTTTAATATTCTTCAATTTGAATAAAGCTGTTCTTGTACTGTTAAGTAATAAAATATTAAGTTTACTATGATATATTGAAATATAGTTGGCACGGGCATTAACGAATTTCGTGGAGATTGGTTTCTATAGTTTGTTGGTGTAGTACTTTTTCGTGTCACCACCCTCACGATCCCCGACATTCCTAAG
This sequence comes from Lepisma saccharinum, assembly GCA_022664845.1. Classification (NCBI taxonomy): domain Eukaryota; kingdom Metazoa; phylum Arthropoda; class Insecta; order Zygentoma; family Lepismatidae; genus Lepisma; species Lepisma saccharinum. Next base: position 1,881 of record JAGDQP010012162.1, read on the forward strand.
CAGAGGTGCTGCCGTCGGATCCTCTGACAGTTGTTGATATCTTGATTTCTTGTTGATATTGATTTCTTCATCTCTTCTCTTAGTTGTGGTTGCCTCCCCTTATAAATTTCATTCGATAATAGTTCGAAATTTTGTTTGCCAATTCCTTCAGGACAACCAGATGTTCTGGATTTCGCACAATTTCTGGAGTTCTTTGTCTTCTTTCCCCTGGTGCTCAGTTTCCTTACATCTGAGGACTATACTGTTCCACGTATAAATAAATGGCAAAGATTGTTTTCTACCAGGTCAAAGGCCCGTAGTCTCTTCCTGTAGGGGCATGTCCCGTGAGGTAGTGCAACAAGCCTCTATCGATCTCTAAGTGTTGCATATTCTTCCTTTCAACCACGTCCGGGAAGAAGCTGAAAAGTCTTCTGCCCTTTGTTGAGATATTTTAGTTGAGTTGCCAGGCACTGTTTATTTTTTCGTAAAGGTGTTGTTCGTAAATTTGAATTTTTGAATTTAATTTTAAGGCCTTTAGGAAAGTGGCTCAGGTCAAGGCGTTGCTCCTCCTCAACCATTTCTCCTATGACTCGGGGCTTTGCTTTTTCATCCAGTACCTGGCTCCTACGTATTTAAATGCATAGGTGTCATAGCCGTGGCGTCCTCCAGCGCATTCGCTGATGTTGTGCCGGTAGGTTTTGTTACTCGGAGTAATATTTTCCTTTGTACTCGATTTGCAGTGATAGCTTACCTGATGTCACTCATTCTGTGGCACCAGGCACTCCCCGAGTAGGCTAGTTATTGATCCTATTATCACACCATCGTACAGCTTTATAATTTTCTTAGACATTTTCATGTTGTTTTAAGCGCTATTGAAATTATTTTCTGTACTATTTTGATTGCTCTTATTGCTGTCTGTTTAGTACGTTCTCTAAAGTTAAACTTTCATCTAGGATGATACCTAGATATTTAAAGTTTTCTTCTCTTTTAATTGTTATTGTTCATTTTTACTTGCGGTCCCCTGCCTGTTTAGTTTCTCTTTGAACATTATATATTTTGATCTTTTGCCGAAATTTATCGTCGCTGCACCATGATGCGAGTCTTAATCTAATGTTCGTCTTTCTTTAGACGTCTCTCCGACTAATTCCTGTTCAAATCACTGCACGTCGTCTGCATAACTCTACTTCCTCCATCTGGTTTAGGGCCTCAAGACGGCTGGAGCGCGATGTCCCAAAATATAGGCCCAAGGATCGATCTCCCTGGGAACATTCTTGGGTTGGTATCTTCCTCATTACATCATCCGGCATCCGACGTCCGACGATATTCTTCTGTTTTTAAAATAGTTCCTAATTACTTCCCACAGGTTGGGATGCAGTACCAGGTTCTTAAGTTCTTCCAGTAGTGCCGGTCACTAGAGGTTGTCGAGAGCTCCGCTGCTATCAGAGACTATCCCTAGAACGTACGTGCATTGTGTCTTTTTACGATAATTTATTGTATCACAAAGAGTGTTCATTGAGTCCTCTGTGGATTTCTTCTTTCTAAAGCTGAATTGTAATGTACAGCTTTCTAGATTATGTCTGTATTTTTGTAATGTTTGTGCTAGGATCTTTTTGAAAAATTTTCCAATAACATTTAATGTGCATATTGGTCTGTACGACTTGGGATCCGTTCTAACCGCCTTTTCTTCCTCCTTCAGGAAAACAACTAGTTTGCGATTTTCCACGAGGTAGGAAATTTGCCTTTCTAATACATAGCCTGAATAATTTTGTTAAATATGGTGTCCAGATATTAACCTGGTTTTAATATATATCATTTTTTATGCCTAGCCGCTTGTATATCTTCGTCGCTAATTTTTAGTTGCTCTTCCGAGTCTTCTGCTCTTAATGTTGGTTGAATTTCTGAGTTTGTTCTTATTTGTTTGTTATTGTCTTTCTCCTCATCTGGTGTGTCGTTCGAGAAGAGTATTGCAAACAGAAGTTCCATTGTATGTTTCCATGTTGCTGTAAAGGTTTCATATTCCTTTTTTAATATTTCTAGCATAGTCTTGATTGGTCTTAATTTTGCTCATTGTCAGTATTATGGCATACCCCATGGATTCAGATATACATTATTTTCTATGAAAGAGTTCCATGTTCTCATCTTTGTGTTCTTTAGTTCCTCTTCATACGTGCGTTTGATGATTCGGTATGCTGTGAATTTTGCTTTTCTCAAAGCATGGTTTCCTGCAACTCTGTAGCTCTTCCTTGCTGATTTTTCTCTTTAGTTTCTCCAGCTTGCCCTTCCAAAAGGGGTGCTTAATCTTGATCTCCACACCCTCTGGCCACGGCCATCCTTAGCACATTTCTTGTCGCCTCTTCTGTTCTTTCTGCTATTTCATCCACGTTATGATCCTCAACCTGCGGGAGTTCATTATCTTGTTCTTCCTCTTCGTTTGTTATTCTAAATCTGATAACCTTATGGTTACTAGTTGTTACCTTGTCTTCCACTCTCCAATCTGCCAAACGCATTGCAATTTCTGTTGTTGACGTTGTTACGTCGATATTTGTCCCCGCTCCGGTTCACCCCGGGGGAAATCCTTCTTTATTATGGACCTCCAGATTGTGTTGTTGAATTAGATCTTAAATATTTCCCCTTTGTCATCTGTGAAGGGACTACTCCCGAAAAGAGATTTTGCATTCATATCACCCACAACTGAAGGGTAAGGGGGAAACAAGGAATGTCACAAAAATGCTTTTTCCGAGAAAAACCTGTTTTATGTTGAAAACCTTGTAGAAAGCAATGAGTTCGCCATTCCTTTTGCCTCTTTTTCCATGGCAGTTCTATGTTTCAGCTCGGAAGGAACAGTCCGTTCAATAGTAGGACGTTTCACAAACAGAAACAGGACAGAACCCGAAAAAGCCCGAAAATGGACATTCCTTATTTATTCCCTTACCCATCTTATACGTGATGAATTTATTAAATATTCTATCTATTCATAACAAATTACTGGGTATTGAGAACTGACAATAAATATTTATTATTATAAATTTATATTTTCCTATTGTGATCTCTAAGTACTGTGTTCACCTGTCGCTCTTGTCTGATATTATTAATGCTTAGAGTTTCATGTTCATAATAATCATTCCCACTATCGGTTCTATTTCCTTCCGGACAAATACTGACATCGGCCGCCATGCCTATTATTTTCGCTTTGTACGTGTATGGTTCCTGTAGACATAGGATGGCAATGTCATTTTACTCGCAACACATGCTTATTTATTGGCATGCAAGTTTTGACCTATCTGCATTAAGTTAGGCGATCTTGATTTCCATTGTCTGATGGGTGCCTTGTAAACACATAGCACGCGGAATTTTTTCTACAGGATTAAACACTATTTGCCCATATGCCATTACGAATTACCTATAGATATTTTAGGCGGACGTTTTCGCTTCTTTCGAACACCTTGTCCACGATGTCCAGAAGATCCTTTGGATCTGGTGAGAATCCATTTGATCGAAGTTGAATTCTATCAGCTTTTTCGACAACAGGGGAAGTAATCGTATTACCGGAAAGGTTTAGGTTTCGCACAATAGCTCTCATAGCTGCTGTTAGGAGACCTAGTTCGTCGATACGCGACAGATTGTTGCTTAGTTCTAAATTTTGGTAGAATTCTCCAGGGTCATATACTTCATCCTCTTCTGAGTCCTGTTCAGATTCAAGGTCTCTTTGTTCATGATGTTATCCATTTTACTTACGGTTGTATCCGTTTTGACCTCCGGCAGTTTGGGTTTCTTCTTTCTCCTGTGGAATCTAGGAATCCACTATCTCCACCTAGACTTGTCCCTCGTCCCGTTCATGTTATTCTCAGCACCTTGTTTCTTCAATATTTCTTCGCTGGGCTCCCTCTTACGTTTGATTTCTCCTTCATCATCGCTTGTTGGTTTTGGCTCTATTTCATTTCTTCTTTCTTGCGATTTGTCTCTGAGGGATCTGATGGTGTTTTCGTCATTTGACACAATCTGGAGTGCAATTTTGTTGATCTTTGTTTCCCAGTTTTGAATTTTTTTAGAGACTCTTTCGGGAGGTGCTCACCAAAGACCACCATTTTCTCATAACCGATATGGATATTTGTAACTACAGAGTGAGTCAGAAGTCACATTATAGCCTTGATCTTACTTACTAGTAGGCTTACTTACATCAGTTACTGTCACATCTTACTTACATCAGTCATCTTTATTATTAGTCGCCTAAGGTTCGAACCTATTTAAGATTTCGAGTTGGTAATCTGCTTTTATGCTCGGATTATCTAATCGGTTTACTTCGAATGTCCGTTGTTTTGATCCTTTGCTTTCCCTGTTCGCGATGCATAACTTCTTCCTAAATTAATGATTATTGAATTGATGACCGTGTGTCTCCTTTCGCTCCTCTGTAAGTTCTAACATCCATTATGTTGGTGTGGCTTCCTCTATCTACTAATACGTGGTCGATCTTGTTGAGAGTTTTGCCATCCGGAGATATCCATGTTTATTTGTGTTTGTCTTTGTGTTCAAAGTGCGTGCTCTTTACTAGTATACTTTTTCAAAATCGCGAAAGTTATCAAACTTTTTGTTTTGTTGTTGCTGATTTCGCCAGGGATACACTGATTAAAATATCGTAACAAGACCGCCTTGTCACTAATTGCCATACAAGTTTTGCAACTATCATACCTACATTTTAAAAATTCAGAAAACTGGTATCTTAGTGTACCTCATAAAACTTCTTTTCATTTGTTGAAAAATGTTGAGAGCATGTCCTAAAATATTTAATTATAGGAACAGCACGTGTGTTATCAACACAACTACGAAATATTATATATTATACGATTTAATGTTGTCCATGTCATCTCTCTCTCTCTCTCTCTCTCTCTCTCTTTCTCTCTCTCTCTCTCTCTCTCTCTCTCTCAGAATACTTCGAAAAGACAGAGAAATGAATTTATTACATGAAAACAAAACCTATTGTTCAGACTCAGCGCCATATTATATTTTTAAAAACTGTTTGTTACTGCGGCGATGAACTTGCGAGTTCCATAAGCCATAGAGTTAGTTAGTTAGGTAAAGTAAAAGAAACCTGTGAAAGCTACCAACGGCAGTTTAATATAACTGAAAGGAAAACTATAGAACATACGGTATAATGTTTCCCTCCTCCATTTCATTACAGGTCACTCGAGGGATTATCGACGCGAAACCAGCGCTGAAAGCGGTGAATCCTCCTCCGGACATGTAACTTTCAGTCGCCAAACCACGCTAGACTCTGGAAACCGCTCAATGACGTCAGATTGTCACTGGGGAACTGACGTGGAGAATAACCCATACGCTGGCAATACTGCCTCTAACTACGGATACAGGTATTGTATTCCTTTATTAATTCAATATCGAATACAACGCTGATTACTGAGCCATAGAGAAGAAATTATCAGCAAATATTCTTTCATTTAAATATTTAATCGATTCAAAACTGAGAAAGAGATAATTCGGTTGTTTTTTTGTTTGTTTTTTTATGGATTTTTAAAATAATTTTCTAGAATATTCGGTAAAGAACAAATATTAAGCATCACATGTATAAGAATGGTGATTGGAAATGCAATAAATGTGTTACTAATTTATATTTGAATTACAGCAGTCTCCCAGTGTCCGCGCTCGCTCGAAATTCATGGATATATAGAACCATATATAAAGTTATTGTATCATCTCAGTGATCCGTAAATAGGCTATCAATAAGTACATACAACTAAAATGATAATACCTTCATGCAGTATTGTTTGATTATGAATTTTGTAAGACAGAAACAAAACTAGCATCTATTCAGTACACTACACTTATGCGTAACAATAATGTTAGTGTCGATAATTATTTCAGTGGACGCTGGCTGGCACACTGTCAATTCGATTTATTATTATTATTATTATTTAAATTTAACATCAGTAACTGAAACCAGGGTTGGAAACGGCGAATTTTAATTTAAGTTTTAAGGCCTTTAGGCGATTTTGTCTCAGGCCGGAAGGAGGATGATGAGATCAATCGGTAGAATGAAGAAAGTGAAAGGAAATGGGAGAACCCCGAGAAAACCTTGCACACGGTGTTTGTCCACCACAACCCACATATGACATGAGCTGGGATTGAACTTGGAGACTACGAAGAAAGGAAGGAACACTGTAGGGTAGAGGGATCCAATAGTGCATGAATCCAATAATATCATTTCCTTTAACATTTTTAGTAACAGAAATCTTGAAAAGTTCCTGCTGTAGCCAACATTGTGTTACCATGCAGCCCAAACATAATTTGTTTATTGTTCTAGGTTGCTGGCGCTTAAATCGTACATTTTTTCTGAAAACTTTGTTTCCTTAGTACTTATGTTTTTTTTAAAAAACTCGAGTAAAATTTTGTTAGTCTTAACCTCTTCATTCGCATGAACAATTCATACAGATCCTGAAAGAGATCTCAATACATACAGTGATCTATGTTAAAAGTGAGCATGTTCTCATGAGTAATATTGGCTTCAGAAAAGAGTGGAGTTAAAGTACTTCCTATGCTGATTGCATACAATAACAAGAAAGTCAACGATTTCATAACATCAGATTGTTTCTAAATACGCAAATATTTATACAATGAATTAAAGTATATTTCACCGAAAAACTCGTTCACGCCTACAGTAATATTGTAAGCTGTATGGCCCGGGGAGTCATAAGGAATAAAATAAACATAAAGCCCTACCCGTTCACATTATCTACTGGCTCTTTCTGTGCCTTTGCTGTATAGAATTTCTCGGAACAGTTTCCACAGTGAATTTAATTTCAAAAGTTCATAGGAATGGAAATTTAAAAGAAAGATAATCTAAAGAGTAGTATCCAGTTACGTTCAGTAACCTTCTCATCGACACATCTGACACAGTAATTTGTCGTCCAAAACCCAAACTTAAAAATAATAGAAAGTACAAATAGTGGGTTAAGAACAAACGTAGTATAAGGAACAACTCTTCAAAAGAGTTAGAAAAAGATATAACATAAATTATTACATTTCTTATAAAGGGTGTTTGTTAGTTCGAATATGTGAACAGAAACATTTAGTTACAATGTACAACTTGTACCTTATGTTATCATGAAACTTGTGATCCAACTCTTCCTTTTATTTTTGGACGTTGACAATATTATTTTGACTACATTCAATGTATTTGCTTTTAAGTCATTAGTAATATCTTTGTATTATATAATCTCATTTTTTTAAATTAGCTACTGGTGTATATGTAAACTTAACAGACGCCAAGGAATTGAAAGTGTGCAGAATGTTTTGTATGTAACTCATCTTGTGGTGAAAGTAAAATTATTGATTCGAGTAACCTGAATAAACTGGTTCAATTTACAATTTTCAGCTTACGCTGCGCCCTTAGTAGTTTAAAGTCTAATTGTGCATCTAAAATAAACCAGGCATTCTAGTCAGTCGGTTGCTGATTAAAGCATAAACTCTGTATGACAAGGAAGCAAGTCATAAAAGTTAATTATTTTAGTTAAATGAACCGATACGAGTAATGGACAGATTTAAAATAAATAAATTGGATTATATAGTTAATTTGTGGAAGTTTCAATGGATAGTTTCAATAATATTAATCTTTTTAAAACCTTACTTTTTCTGCCAAAAGATATGTAAATTTAATTTCTTTGAGTAAGTTCGTATAATTTCACTTTTATTTAGTTCCTTATAATTTCTCTTCGTAGATATTCTGGATATTGTAAGTTTTGTTCTAATAATGGTGAAAGCACTGCAGTAGGCTGCCGTCTAATTTTTAGGAAAGAGAAGGCATTGCAAATAAATTGTTAAAGTACGCTCTTCAACTTACGAATCGTTCAATATTCGAAAATCTGTAAGAACATTGCCATTTGCAGCACAGTGCATTAAAAATTATCTAATAGTTTGGTACTATCCATCCAAGTAAATAGATCAGCATTTTCAGGAGTAAACCCTTATGGATATCCTTAATTCTTGTTTGAGGTGAGATTCAAAACGAGGTTGTCGACATTTGTCCTTATAATGCAAGCGTTTGATGTGAAAGTAGAATCCAGTAATCAAAATAACGTAAACTCAAACAAAAGTGTAGGATACAAAACGTAAGTGTACCATAAGGTCCCTAGTAGAATTTATTTTAAGGCCTTTAGGCAACTATGGTTCAGGCCGTATGGATAATGATTGGATGAATTGGTGGAATGAAGAATGTGGGAGGAAACGGGAGCACCCCGAGAAAATCCACGCACACGGTGTTTGTCCACCACAAAGCCCACATGATCCGAAGACCCCTAGCACCAGAAGTGAGCGCTCTACCAACTGAGCCACCGTATCCCATAAGGTCCCTAATTGTAACCTAACTAACTAACTCTATGGCTTATGGAACTCGCAAGTTCATCGCCGCAGTAACAAACGTTCGCCATTGGATTCTATCCTGGGCAATATCAAGCCAGTTTCCATCACGAACACCTATTTCTCGAAGATCTCTTCTAATATTGTCCTCCCAGTGGCCCCCTAGTTGTAACCAGTTCTATTTATATGAAGTCTCATTAATTATTGTACACATGAGCCTGTAACTCTGTACATTAATTTGGAAAATATTTTATACAGAATTTGTTTCTGTTTTTTGTTTGTTTTTTTGTCCCGAAAGTTTGTTTTATCTATCCCATTAGCGAAACTATATTTTAAAAAGGGTCTGTTTGCCCAACACTCTGATACTTCAAAAGACTCCGAAATCCTTCGCTGCATATGCAGAGAAGTTGTTGTTGCTTTAGATAAGGGTGGTTTTACAACAAGATAGCCAGGCAGGAACCCTGTAAAGACCGGTCCAAACCATCATTCAGACAAAATGTTGTGTCTGTACACCAAATTGATGTCTGGAGCTGGACGATGACTGAGAGAAAAGTTTGATGAAAATAGCTTCAATTCCGATACCTGATCAAACTTGAATGTCAGTATGGAAATTCGTTCAGTGTTATTCATTTTTGTTTGCAACGGTGAAGGAACCATGAAGTTGTGTTCGTTTTTCTGTGTAAAAGTTTGGATAAGGCTGTTCGATTTTCATTTGGGAAATAGAAGTTCGGTTTTTATCAATTGATATGGGTTTCTATATTTCAAAAATCGAAAGCTATATTTTCGATTAATGTTTAAAAAGAAAGAACTTTAATCAAAATCACTGAAAATGAATTTTATTGGAAGAAAGCGGAAACAGAATTCTGTTTTAATGAAAACCAATTATAACCGAGAAATCGGAAAATATTTAAATCTAGAAATCAAGGCAACTTTAAGCTGCAAAATCGAAAACTACTTAAATTTAAAATGAATGGAAATTAATTAAATTGAAAAATCAAAAACTTATTTATCCTCATTGAAAATTGGGTTACCAATCCAAACTTTATTACTTCAGCGTACAATAGTTTATCATCTATTATATGAAAATAAATATCGAAATTATTGTAAATATGTAAGAAAAAGATAAGTATAATTTTTATAAGCTGACCAAATAGCTGGGGGGTGGGTCATTTTCCAGGAAACGAATCGAGAAGGTTGCGGTCAGTCTTTTTTTAACCTTCAAATATTCTTTCTTCAATGCTTTACACTGAAGTACCTAGTGTCATGGGATACCTTCAGAATAACGTTGGGACCCCGCTCAAGAACGGCGAGGTGCAGCAACTCGACGTTGCAGGGATGCTACAAGTAGATGGTAGTCCGCTGGAAGCATGTGCAGACATGCTGTCTCAATTGTCGTCCACAATTCGGTGGTGGTTGTAAATGGAGGATCCTGGACACGAATAGCCCGTTCGATAATATCCCACATGTGCTCGATAGGGTTCATGTCCGGCAATCTAGGGGGCCAAATCATGCGTTGGAAGTTGTCATAATATTTCTCAAACCAGTCGCGCACAATTGCGGTCCGGTAACATGGTGCATTGTCATCCTGGAAAGTTCCATTGTTGGCAGGATATACGAAGTCCATAACGGGATGGAGATGGTCACCAAGCAGCTGAACGTAGCACTGACCGGTTCAAGCGGACCAGAGGACCCAAACCATGCCAGTTAAACACGCCCCACACCACAAAGGAACCACCACCAGCTTGCACAGCCTTATTGACAAATTGAGTCCATAGCTCATGGAGTCTGCGCCATACCCGGACCCTACTATCCGCGCGTACCAATTGGAAACGTGACTTACTGACCACGCTACATGTTGCCAGTGCTCTAAGGCTAATCCACGTGTTCACGAGCTAATTTGAGTCGCCGACGCCAATGAGCAGCGATTAGTAGCGGTCCAGTGTCGGTCTTCGACTGTGATACCCATGGAGACCAAATTGCGCTGCACTGACCTCTGAGACACGTTCCGGGACGTCCTGCATTGATTCCTGCTGTCAAATCACGCACTGCTGCTTGTTAGACCGTAGGCCAGCTCCCAACTCCCCATTCCCCCCCTACGGATTTTTGAAGGCCTGTATTTCTCAAAAGTATGGTTATTCAGTTCGTTAAATCAAGTGGTCTGCAATCAATGCATTGGTGGATGTGAATGTGAGAGACATTTGAAGTTGAATACTACCGGGATCTACGACAGCAATGCATTTGGATGTTCATTGCTTTAGCACATTGAAGATTTATGTACAATTGCACTAAAGCACTTCACCTCACATTGTTCATTAACGATTGTGTTACAGCGTTACAGTATTTTTACCATATTACGTCTATATATATATATTTTAAATCTACATATTTGGTGTAAGGTATATAGAGCATACCGAAATATTTAATTTTGTTGGAAACTACCTGGGGCAGTGCATCATGATTTTGAGACTACTTTTAATGATGTTATTGTGACAGTCAACGATTTCACATACGACGTGTTCTCGTGTTGTGGAAATCTATTTGTGCACTCCCTGTGCTGATGCTTGCATCGATGGTTCGTGACGCCACTTCTTCAGATGGATTTGGTGGATTAAAACATGTAGGAACACTGGTTGGACACTGCGTTATAAAAGCAATTATATGATCCAAACACGGTGATTAGAATATTGTTCACGTATGAGATTTAATCAATAATGTTTAAAGAATGAGTGACATAAAAATTACGGGCTCAGGAAAACAGTAAGTACGTACAATTTCAGTTGTTTCATATGTTGATATTCCAATGAAGATATCCATGTTACAAATATTAACCAAAGTTGAGGAGAAGTTTTTGCTCAATTACATATAATGAAAGGTCGAATAGAGTGTCGAATTTATTATTCACATAAAACTTGGGCCTTGATAGAAAAGTGTGTGTATTAAAACATATCGACCTGTGTACGTACGATATAAATTCAACGCTATTCACTATTTTTCAGGCAATGCCATATTGTAGACACGCATACACGGAGATGTTTAGGGTTTACTTTTAAATTGCCTGCAGCTTTCCAGAAGTTGTTTATTTGATTGGAAACAATAAAGACAACAGATTAAGGGAATCTAATTGTTTTATTTCAGTGAGAGCCATAGTGAAGGATAATACTCAAACTGTTCCGGGATGGGCTGGTTGAGTATCTCTTACAGGAGGATCACAGAAGGATCAGGTTGAGTTGTCACACATAGACTACATGCCTCCAGTGATGAAACCCATTACAGAAAATGCTACAGAGCAGCACATACTCAAACTATCTCAGAATGCTACAAAAGAGGTGAATCAGCAATATACCATTGTGTGCTTTGACCTTGCAGTTGCAAAGAAAGCGTATTTACTTGTGTCGCAACAACCACAAAAATGCTGGGCACGTTTCACACTTCATGCGCCTTCATGGGTGCCTTGGGAAAATATGTGAGGTGTAGTGGTTGTGAAGATATTCTAATAGAATTAGGAATTTGTGCCAGTGGTTCTATCGAAAAAGTGATGTCAGGAAAGCACTACACCGAACCCTCCGTGTCCACAGAGTTGTGCTTGAAGTCCTGGAAAGGCTGCTTCTGGCGACATATGAGACTACAAATTCAATGGAAGATGATGTAAATTTATTTTTACTGAAACTTGCGAAGGACCCATCCAATGAAAATCTTTCTGAGGTTCTTGCAAATGACACGTGTAGGAGAAAGTTTGTCAGATACTCGGAGTTCAAAAATAAGGTTCGCAGGGGAGAACTTGGGAAGACTGCACAAATGTGGATGCAGTATATGGACTACGTTTGGACCCTTCTCCAGTTTCACAGAGCAACAAAGGAAAACAATTTTGACCTCCATTTGTATTCTCTGGAAGATGTGTGTTCACTTTCCTTCAGTTATGATCACCGAAACTATGTAAGATATATCAATGTGTATCTTCTAAACATGCTGAATTTGCAATAGTCTCATCCAGGAGCAGAAGATCTTCTTAGGCAGAATGGCATCAGCGTCAACCGATCTAGCTGTGTTTCTTCATCGAGAAATGCTGTGGATATCACTATAGAACAAACATTCAATCGACATGCAAAATCACATGGTGGAATAATCGGTTTTAGCAGAAATCATGCTGCTTACTACAGATGGTGTATGACCGGACACAATAGAGCAGGCTATCTTCAAGCAACTTTGGAAATGGCTGATATTGACAGCTCAGAAAACTTCACACATAAAGACGTCAGACCAGCAGAAATTACCCACAGTGAAAATGACACATGCAAAGTCATTCAAGCAATAAGTAACTTTCTTAATCCCTTTAACGTTCAGAACAAGGATATTTTATACTGCCTATCATCAGGTTGTCACCACTGAGTTTGTCCTCAGATTAACGTGTGATATGTAAATTAATTTTGTATTTAAATAATGCGTTTAATTAATTTCTTTTTTTCTTCTTTTCAATAAGCTGGCCAGCACTATTCTTTTCTTTTCTCTCTATCTTTATTATAGCCCAGTAAATGAAGGACTAAAAATGGTGTCGAGCTGAAATAATTTATAAAAAGCTATTTTTTTCAGGATTTGCTCTTTGTGGCCTCCCAAATGAAATCCCAAAAGTCCCCTAAAATCCCATGTTCGCTTCACCCCAAAATGGCGGACAAAGATGGCGGCCGGGCTCGCAACATATACCCTAGTGGAATGTATTCAAATGTCTGTAAGTCAGTCCCTAATTGACCTAGACAGTTGAAACAAATATCAAAAAACGCAGAATAGAACACAGCTTCAATGTATGTATGTTTAAGGCCCATTCCAGCAAGCCTCGTCTGAGTTTGGGGGGAGGGGCAAAATGACAAATTCACACATTTTCATAAAAAACTCCTAGCGAAACGCCACCTCTGTGGTAATCCAGGACTAAATGAAACAAACTGTTTCTGGTTGTTTTCATCACAAGAACACAAAATGTATACGTTGCAGTTTGTCAGTTGGTATAGCCTTTACAGTATATATCGTATATAGCCTATAAAGTACGGTATATTCCTTTATATTAAAAACATACAAAGTTAGTGGTTTCTTAAAGCAGTGTTTATCAGTTTTGTTTTAAATTAATTGGCAACACTGTTGTTTACTTCCGTCCCAGAGGTTTTCTTAGTCATTGCTGTCAGACGTGTTTTCGGTTCGCGAGTGATTTTGTCCCCCGGTGGGATCTGTGTAGTTGTCGTACAGTGTTCAAACTGATATCACATAAAACAATAACAGACTCGCATATAAACATACTAATTATTTCGCTTACGTTATATTTGTTCTCGCGTGCGTGTGTGTCCGCGTGCCTAAGTATACAAGTATGTTTCCGCAATTGTGTTTCTTTGTGTTGTGATCTATGGACCTAACAATGGAAGTAGAACTGGATATCTGTGTTATTTGCCACACACCACTGAGCGCTGGGAAAACTGTTAATGTAACTACGCGAGGGTTGCCTGCTCTGGTAAGTGCAAGTGTTTCTCGGGGTGATGGGCTAGATACACATTTTAAAGATGTAAGCAGTGTTTGCGTACATGTTGAATGTCGTAAGAACTACACTCGGGCCTCTACTATTAAAAAGGATATTAAGAAAACACTTCCGGTAGATGAAACGCCCACCCCCAGTACATCAAGGGTTTCACCACGCACTACGGCACCGCCTTTTGATTTTAAAAGGGATTGCTTATTGTGTTCAAAAGAGGCATCATTTAAAACAGAATCGAAAAAGCATCAGAAATATCGAAGATCAATTCATGAAGTTACTACGCTTAGCATTAATGGGTCTATAGTTGATCAAGCAGAAAAACGTAAAGATGAATGGGGTAGGTTAGTGCTTGTTAGAGTGAACAGTGTAGTGGACTTAGTGGCAGCAGAAGCAAAGTACCACAGAGATTGTTTCGCTTCATTCTTTAACCCTGTAACATCTGAAACAGCGGGAAGACCAATTGAGGATAGAAAGCGAAAGGCTTTTGACAAACTTTGTACTTTTGTAGATGAAGAAGATGAATGTCAATTTTCAATGAGCCAGTTGTATGAACGAATGATATCTTATTTGGACGGCGCTGAAGGATACACATCTAATCAAGTAAAAAATCATCTGAAACAGAGGTACGGGGACAGACTGGTAATAACAGATGGATGTTTGGGCTTGGGAGGAGATCCTGTACTTACTTTTAAAAGTGCAACAAAAAAGCTATTACATGATTCCTGGTACAAAAAGAGAGAAGAAAATGAGCAAAATGAGAGAGAACGTATTGTTACAATGGCTGCAAAAAATAATTAGAGAAGATATTCAATCTAAAATCTATAACAATACTTGCTATCCTGCAACGGAGCACATGTTTCATAATGAGGACGATCTCATTCCAGAGTCTTTGAAATTCTTTGTTCAGGCCGTGACATCAAGCAAAAAGGTGATCCGAATGTGCTGTATCGAAAACGTCTCATGATCTACCATTCTATTATTTCAATGTGTCGACAACGTACTTTTATATCACCAATCCAACTAGCAGTTGGGGTTTACTGTTTTTCGACATTATGGATCTCGACAATTGATCGACATCCTTCGTAGTCTTGGGATGTCGACCAGCTACAGCGAAGTAAGAACACATTCTAGAATGTGTTCGAATATTCCAACAGAACCTCAATATTCAGAAAATTTGATCCAGTTCGTGTTTGATAACGCAGATATCAACACGAGAACATTAGATGGTCATGGTACTTTTCACAGTATGGGAGGGATAAGAATATCTACACCACTGGAGAAAATCTGCGAAGATACGCGTGTAGAACGACTTGTACCACCTTCAGCAGATATGATATCTGCTCTCGCTAGAAGGAATATAACATTTTTTAAAAGACCAACCAACAGTGAACTCTTAAATATGGAAATAAAAAGCCTGATACCAGCAGAGGATATGACAGTACCTAATCTCAATCACGCTGTCTTTACAGATAATGTTTGGTTGATGATGCATCTCATGAAAAGTTCACCTAAACCATCTTGGAATGGCCTCATGCACGCTATCACTCAATATGATAACCCGCAGTTTAATATGGGCAGCGTAACTGCGGTCCCTTTCTTCAATATGGCAGCATCAAACCTCAGTACATTTTATACTTCTCTTCTCTTCGCATGCGAGGAAAGTAAGAAAATGGGACAGGATTCCTGCATTGTTAAATTTGACCAGCCTCTTTATTGGAAGGCTGTAGGAATTGTCGCATCAGCTGACCCAGACAGTGATTTAGCAAAAGTAGTAGTCAAACGGGGAGGTTTTCACTTATTAATGTCATATTTAGGTACTATTGGGCACATGATGTCAGGTAGTGGACTTGAAGAACTTTGGGCTTTATTGTATGCGCAAAATACTGTTGTGCACATGTTCAGTGGAACTGCATAGGCAAGAGCATTCAGAGCACATTTTCTGACATACATAGCCGTCTACCAGCAACTTTGGAAGTATTGTTACTTAGGCGATGAGGATAAGGAAAGTAGAATACGTTCCAGTTGTGATGGTTTAATATCAGGGATTAAAACTTTAAATGACCTGAAGGATCATCCTGACATGAAAGAACTAATAGCAGATCTAGCCGAGGTAAAGACACAAATGAAGGATAAAGGCCGAACAGCAAAATTGTGGCTGCAATACCTGGAACAAGTACAAATGATAATGCTTTATATTCGAGCTAAACGTACTGGAGACTGGGACCTTTATGTTTATACACTTAAATGCATGCTCCCCTACTTTCACGCAGCTGGACATCTGAATTACGCGAAATCTATTCAATGTTATCTGCAACAGATGGAAGAATTGAAAATTAAAATGAAACCAGAAGAATTTGCGAAACTTTTTCACAACGGATATTTTACTGTTCGGAGGAAAGACTGTTACTGGAGTGGAACTGCAGCTGATATGGTAATTCAGCAAAGTCTGATGAGAGCGATGAAAGTTTCAGGAGGTTTGAGTCATGGCCGAGGTATTACGGATTCCACATTGGCTCGTTGGGTTTTGTCATTTCCTATAACCATGGAGGTAAGTGAAGCCTTAGAACACTTCTGTGGAAAACGTTCATCATCGTCGGAACAGCATGTAGAACTTAGACCTTTCCGCCAGTCTAGAGATGATGAAGACATCAAAAAGCTTTCTGATTGGCTCACTCTTCACAACCCCTTTGAACTCAATCAAAAAGAGCACCTCATCAATATTGCAACAGGGTTAGTAGCTGACGTCAAAGTGAATTGTAAGAGAGCGGTAGAGATTGGGTCGAAATCATTGTCTGAAATGGTGGGTAAAACATTTGGAAATATAGTTTTGAAGAGAAAAGATAAAGTCGTCCCAATATCTGCAACCCAAAATACAATTAATATTAGAAAGGAATCTATTAGCATCAATCCAATTCAGCTTTTCAGTCGGATTGCTGTTATGCTGCAGTCACATGAGGAATTGCCGGAACATTTTAAATATGAACTCGCGCCTTATCCTTCATCTTTATTTGATGACATTTTTATGCGAAAAAACAGAAAATCTGTAATTATGGATATTATAGAGGCTATCGAACCCTGTGTGCAGCCTCCATCAGAATTAAGATACATTGTAGATGGTGGCTTCCTACTTCATGCTGTTATTTGGTCTGGTGTTGACACATATGCAGAAATTTGTAAAAAAAAAAAAAAAAAGTACGTACAATATGTACAGAATCATTTTTCGCCCTGTGAAGCAGTAGTTTTTGATGGGTATGCGACTGGCAATACCAAAGATGTTGAACGGCAGAGAAGAATGATGTCAAAGATGTCTGCTACAATTGCATTTGAGGAATATATGAAGGTAACAACTCATCTAGCACACTTTTTACGTAACTCTGAAAACAAGGCTCGCCTGATTGACATCCTTAAGACTCAATTTCACTCTGCTGGTATTACAGTGTACCAAGCTGAAGGAGACGCAGATGCTCTATTTGTTGCTACTGCCATTAGTATTGGGAATAAAAATATTTCTGTTGCTGTTGTAGGAAGTGACTCTGACTTGCTCTCGATTTTAATTGCTGTGGACATCCACACACTACAATATATTTCATGAAGCCACAAACTAACAAAAATGAAGGCAAATGCTTCCACATTTGCCATATCCAGAGAAACCTAGAATCACTTAAAGACAGTTTTTTGTTCTTCCATGCCGTCACAGGATGTGACACGACTTCTGCTATATTCAAGAAAGGAAAACAGAGCGCATTCAAAATTCTTCAGAAGGACCAAGAACTATCCAAAGCAGTTACAGCGTTCACCAACTCTGATCTAGATCCCAAAACAATAATTGAGGTAGTAGAAAGATTTCTTGTGAGGTTATATGGAGGAAAGAACAATGTTTCTTTAGATGAGCTCAGATATAATTTGTACAATAAAACAGTAGCTAGGAAACTATCTTCATCATTCAATTTAGCAACGTAACCTCCTACAAGTGCAGCTGCTTCCCAACACTGTCTTCGTGTTTACCTTCAAGTACAGCAATGGTTAGGGAATAATTTAGAACCAACAGAATAGGGGTGGCACTCAAGGGAAGGTAAATTGTTTCCAGTGACAACAAACTTACCGGCTGTTCCTGAAAACCTGCTCAACCTGATATCGTGCCAGTGCAAGATCACAACACAGAAAGACTGTGGCGATAAATGCGAATGCAGAAAGGTCGGACTCGTGTGTTCCAAATTTTGTTACTACTATGAAGGAAATGGTTGTTCCAACATGCCAGTTGCTGATGATTCTGAAGATGATGACGCCTTTTTTCAATAGGAGAAAGAAATAGGAGGCGAATCATTCTCAAGGTTATTTATTACATGTAAGTTTAATTATTTTACTATCAACATTCTTCAACATTTGCTGTTTAAAATAGTGAAAACACGACTGACCTAGCTTTAAATTAACGAAAGTTTTTAAAGAAAAAGGAGAGTAAGTGTTGCGAGCCCGGCTGCCATCTTCGTCCGCCATTTTGGGGGTGAAGCGAACATGGGATTTTATGGGACTTTTGGGATTTCATTTGAGAGGCCACAAAGAGTAAATCCTGAAAAAATAAGCTTTTTATAAATTATTTTAGCTCGCAACCCCATATTTACTGTATTTTCCGACCGCCATCTTTGTCCGCCGTTTTGGGGGTGAAGCGAACATGGGATTTTAGGGGACTTTTGGGATTTCATTTCGGAGGCCACAAAGAGTAAATTCTGAAAAAATTAGCTTTTTATAAATTATTTCAGCTCGCAACCCCATATTTACTGGGCTATTAATTTAGATTATGAAGTGGGAATATTTAAATTTATTTTATTTATTTATATTAATGTTAAATTGTATATTTGTTGGAATACTCTGTGTATTTTCATGTGGAAGCGAAATGCTACGGAAAGAGCATTGCTGTCGGAAGATTTTCGGGGCACTTGAGTGTGATGACCCCAACAAACAGCTGAACTTAACCGTATACCTTTGTTCTTTTCTATTTTTGGATGGATCCTTTCTTTGCAGGGCGGCCGAACGGCGCTTTGGAACAGGTACCCGGATGTGAGTTGCTGTGGAAGCTTGGTCGGATGGGCTGATAAGTTGTTTTTTCTGCTATAACGGTTCCGTTTTCACTGTTATTTTCTTTGAATTTCCTTTATAATGCTCGAAAGCCGCCTTTGTTAACACAGTGCGATCAGTGCCTCAACATGGTTAAGATCAAGTAAGATAGGCCGTTGCGAGATGCAGTCAACTCACTAATTAGGGAAAGTAACTTTAACTTAGTCTCCGGAATCAAATCTTCGGACTTAGAATTTCTAGCAACTTCGGGACTTGTAATATTTTTAGTCAAAGTCGGCATGAAGAAATATCTGATCTCCGTGTTACGCCCTCATAGTGGGTAACAGAGACGAGTCCAAACCAAGAAGAGACGACAGGCAGAGAGCTGTTACGTGTTATTTCTTACTGAACTCTACTACAATTTTGAATGTACTTGATTTGGGCCGAGCGAATTTCTTATGCAACCAATTAAAGTCGGTTAAATCATGTTATCGCTTGTTGTAGACTTGTATTCTTCGTTATACTACCCCCCACCACCTACTTAAGTCATTTGCTGATACTTCGTAGTTGGTCACTGAACCCAAATCCCATGTGTTCATGAGAAACGGCGAGATATAGTTGGTATCAGGCATTACAAGTGCGGAAAATCCACATGGGCGGATTTTTGCCTGTATAAGCCTGGAGGTTCCCGGTAGCTATCTGGCTGAGGGAATAAATCCTCGTATTGGTTCAATTCAGTTTGAACTAACCGTATCTCCTGGAACACAAAATAGATGAGTCCCTAAAGAGATCGTTCAAATCTGATCTGCGGAATAATCGATTGAACGTGGGTCCTCATTCATACTCGTCGGGAGCGTAGCTACTGAATGCTGTACGCTAAAAGGACGATAATCTCCTAATAATTCTCGATAGCCTTATCAGCCCATTACATCTGTCCACCACACTGTCATCGCATCATGGTCAACACATCAAATCTGTAAATAATTATCTATCAAAATATATGTATTAATCTTTGTGGTCGATTTTGTCTCTATGAGTATAATATTCCTGTATTCTAATTCTGATCTTACTCCTGATTAACACAAAGTAGCATATGGACAGTTTAAAAGCTTAATGGATAAGTGTTGTAAGCTAAATAAAAGAGGGAGGTACAAAAACAATACCAGCAAGGTGCTCCAGCAACCAAAGTAATCGAGCAAGATCTTCTATCAGTACACAAATTGGGAAAAAATGCACACATCACATTTATCAAGGAGAGAATCATCGACAAATCAAAAAGCTTTCATGCACCTATTACAAAACAAAAGCTCAACACATTTGCAAACGTTGCTAAAGTTGCCAAGGTACCTGTTCCAAGTCCAACCAATAAAATAAGGGAAGTAAGAGCAGAACGAAATGTGTTTTGGCAGCTTGTTCTCCTTGCTTTTCAGCATGATATCAGCATGGAAAGAGTTTTAAAATATTCTCTGGGCCCGGTACCATGGGCTTTGACAACCAGTGATGGTATACTCTTGTCAAGACAGATAAATCACAACTTATGCATGTGCTAGAAAAAGTTTGTCACCTTGCAGACAGATCAGATGATGATGGCGTCATTTGCATCATAAACGGTAATGCTCTTTACCAAACCCAGATATCTCTGTCAAATACATTTGAGAGCTAGCAGAGATTATGTTCGAACAGCTTCCTAAAGTAACTAGAGTTGATTTCGTGACAGATACAAACAGGCCATTATCGATTAAAAGCTAAGAAAGGGCAAGAAAAGGCTCAACTACAGCTCGTTTAATAAAGGGAGAGCTGACAAAAGTTCCGAGAGATTGGAAAATATTACTGTTATGTGATAAAAATAGAGCTTGACAGCGTTTCTGTTAAGTGAGTGGAAGAAAGCAAAATATCGAGAAGATTACAAAGAAGAAAAGTGTATTCGTGTGTGAGTGTAAGTGTATCTGCCTCATTTCTCCTGATGGTCAAGAAACAAGTGCAATAGAAATTCAAGAACTTCAGTCAAGCCAAGAGGAAGCAGAGACAAGAATAATTCTATATTGTCTGCATGTTGCTGAAGATTTTCCTCGTGACAGTAAAATAATAGTTAGATCTCCAGATTCCGATGTATTTGTGCTACTTCTGAACATTGCACAGCGTATAGAGCAGACAGTTCTGTTTGATACAGGTACTGGTAACAAGAGGCGTCTCATTACTGTGCATCTTGTCATTGATGAATTGGGAAGGGAGATGTCTTCTGCACTGCCAGCACTTCATGCTTACACTGGTTGTGACACCACTAGTTCCTTTGTAAGAAAAGGTAAGAAAACACCACTGAAGACCCTCAAGCAGCATCCAGACTACATTAAAGCATTATTCTCTCTTGGAAGAAGTGTTACTTGCAGT
Organism: Lepisma saccharinum; assembly: GCA_022664845.1. NCBI lineage: Eukaryota > Metazoa > Arthropoda > Insecta > Zygentoma > Lepismatidae > Lepisma > Lepisma saccharinum. The sequence goes on from JAGDQP010012162.1 coordinate 23,176, forward strand.
GACTCCTTGTTTGAGCAATTCGAACAATTTACATGAATTATGTATGGTGGCTCGGCTACAGGAGACATAAACAGTCTTCGCTATGAAAAATTTCTACAGAGATTGTCCCAAACCTAAACATTACTATCAACTTACAGTGGGGTAGATATGAGTCTCCTGCCTCCTTGTAGGAATTATCTAAGAATGCATGCAGAAAGGGCCAATTACCAGGCTTTCTTATGGTACAATGCAGACAAAGCAGTTCCCAATATCCCACCACTTTCTGGCCATGGTTGGAATGTTGCGAATGACCAGTTGGAAATTCAATGGACTGAAGGTGAACTAATGCCTCAAGAGCTTGTAGAAGTGTTACTGGATGAATCAGGGACTTCTAATGAAGACGAGACTCCTGAGCATGTTGATTTCAGTGATGTACTGTTTGATGCAGATCACTGATTGTACTTATACATTCGCCAGTTTAATTCTCTATTGATATGTGTTTACATAAAATATAACACATATAAGATCATAAATGAACATGAACCATACAAATGTTTTTAATTTATATAACTAAAAATGTATATATTTATCCATTACTTTACATCACACAAAATTTGAAAAGCAGTCTGTTATTTGACAAAATGCTTCAGAGTTAAAATTTGTGAGCATTTACTATTGATAAAACACATAGGTAATATGTAGCTACCAGCAAATAATAATTTTAAAATCACTTCAACGTGAAGATCATTTTCCCCTTCAATGCCTTGTATACATGGCATCTACAGATTTTTCGCTACCCCTCCATACGCACATTACAACTGTTGTTCCTATTTTTTAATATAGTGTACACTAATGTGTCCGGCATACATTGGGGATATTTTGTCTGCGACGAAGGTTGTAAGTGTTACCAGTTGCCCGCAATATACAAAAACATTTATTTCAAATTCCGGGTTTCTTTTTCTTCCTCTACGAGTTGGGTATATTGGGCACAAAAGTTACTTCGTTGGAATCTGTGTCCCATAAGCTTTCCGACGATATGTGGTTCATGACCCTGCGACAATTATGGGGGTCACTAGGGCCAGCAATGTGAGGTCTACAATGAAATCCCTGGTTCGGAAAAGGTTAGTAAATTTCCATGATCCTATTTGGAAGAATGCTCAGCATATTGTGCTTACAGACCAGCAGATTGAAAGTTTATAAAAACTTTAGATTGAAGCAGATCACAATCAAATAAAATGGAATGAACGTCTGAAAGTACGTAAAATATATATAAAAAAAGTTACGAAATAATAATTTATCAAATATAAATTATTAGTAAAACTATAATTGTTATTGATTTTACTAATAATTTATCAAATATAAATTATTAGTAAAACTATAATTGTTATTGATTTTAATTGAAAGCGTTAAAATACGATATGTTATTGTGAAAAAGTTACGTTGCTCCGCTGTTAGACTTATTCTAAGTTATAGTGAAATGTATTTTCTTCAATACAAAACAAAAAATCTGCTCGAAGTTTCCCCTGTTTGTTATTCAGTCGTTCCAAAATGGCGGACCCAAAAATCCAATTTCCACACCGTTTGAGCTAGAGCTACGAAATTTGGCACAATGGTGTATTATCACGAGTAGTTTAGGAGAATATTACATGTTAAAAGAGTTGCCATCTTGGATTCAAAATAGCCGCCAAACCTATTGTTGTATAGAGTGCAAAGCCCAAACCGCTGGAGCAAGAAACACCAAATTAGATATGAGCATACATGATCACTAGTAGGTTACGAAAATATTACAGAATGTTTTGAATATGCCATCTTAGATCCAAAATGGCGGACCCAGAAATCCATTTTCCATAACGTTTCAGCTAGAGAAACGCAATTTGTCATAAAGGTGTATCATTACGAATATTTTAGGTAAATATTACAATATGTTGAAAAAGTCGCCATCTTGGATTCAAAATGGCAGCCCAAAATCCAATCAGGAATCATTTATTTAAAAAAAACATATTTCATTAACTACAATTACCATTTTAATATACACTAAAATGTTAAAATGTTGTTACGGAGGTTAAATTTTGCAACTCTGACTTCAAATTCATAATCAGTGACCCAAAAAATCATGTACATAATATGCATCTTGATTGTAACATGATATACTGGCTGTTTCACGAATAGGGATTGTTAGTAGGGCAATTGTGACTTCAGATTCGTAATCAACGACCCAAAAAACCCACGAGTATAGATTTTGAGCTTATTCACTTGCGTTTTTTACTTTTGGCCAGCTTTTATGGAATCGGCCGCACTGTGCGTTAGGTTGCCATCACCACGGTACGCAACGTTACACTGCACTCACGTAAGTCCAACTGACCACACTGCAACTGCTTCGCGCCGTTCGAACGTTTGCTGTGATGTTACCGCGCCGTTAACATGTTCCCACCCGCTATCTCATGACTTTTGGCACTCCAGTATATATATATATATATATATATATATATATATATATATATAAATGTTTCAAGAATATTGCAACTCAGTTATTGTTTTGAAATAATTATGGTAAATTCCAGGTCCTTTAAGGTCTGCCTGTAGCTAGAAACATCAGAGTTGCATCTGTCTATCGCGAAATTCTTTAAGAAATGAGTGAAAAATGTACGACAAAACATATTATAAAAGTTATAGGGTGGACAGTATCATCGTAAACTTTTTGTCAGAACGATTTACTTGTTCTCTGAACCAGCTTAAGAGCCGCGATTACTTATAGGGAATACAAAACATGAGATTGATTCACCGTATTTATGAACACTTTTTGTGTATTGTTTTGTATTTCCGATAAGGGACCAAGGGAGTCACAGTTAGAGAAAGACAAACAATAACAACAGTTATTTTTTTTTGGTTAAATTGTTATAAATGTCTGAAAAGCAATAGTTATAACAGTTTAGATGGAACAGCCAAAATTGTTTGTTGCCTTGGCTGCCAAACCAATATTCTTATTTCTACCACCGATAAGAAAAGTTACGAGCTAAGTCTGCAGTGTTACTGGTTATTTTCCCTTTTTCGACAAGAGTACGCGGCAGTCAACCGAAATGATGAGAATATCCGATCGTTTAGATTTTGGGGTTGGAGAGCTGAGGTGGGGTGATTGTCTTATGACAATATACCCTTGAGCGTCATGTTCAGCGCCCCGCTACGTACTTTTTGTCTCATTTTTTTAAAAAAAGAACTCTATTTATTGTGCTTAATAACTGCCTAATTTTGCTTCTTTTTTTATTTTAAACGTTTTACACTTCTCAGAAACAGGTTTAAAACAACAAGTTAGAGTTCTTTGTGCCCATTTTTCAATATTGTACGTGCTACACAAAAGTATGTAAGAAAGTCAGGTTAGATTGTTTTTATGATGTGGAATGCAAACCCAAACATCACATTTAAGGTGAAAGAAATTCACTTCTTGTTCTCATGTCAGGAATATTACTGTGGCGATATGGACGTGAGGTCTTCTCTCTCCATCTCTCTTTCTTTACTCTATCTTACTTTCTCAATCTCTCTTACCTTTTCTTTTTAAAAAAAACACTGTAAAACACTGGCCAGTGGGTGTAAATCCATTATAGGAGGAGTGAAAAAGGTGATTTTTGTTCAACGAGGCCTGGATACGAAATGTATATTAAATATTATAAAGACTAAAATTCTACTAATTCTGTATGAAACTAAATTTCCGGTTATGGGGATCCGAACCCATCCCTTCACACGCCTCTTATTTAAATTGTTTTGATGCTATAATTGTCTCCCCCCACCAGTTAATTCAGTCTCCGATAATTCATAAAATAAGTTTCCGACAGTTATAATGTGAACTTCTCTACCAAGTTCACCAGCTCGTTTAGAACGTTAATAAAAATTCAATCGATCATAAATACAGGTTAGTAAGTTAATCTAAAATGGTACTTTATACTGCTTCTTAACAGTTGCGAATCCATACACAGCTCTAAAAAAAATATTTTAAACTTATTTTTACTGTTATTTTATATAACTGTTCCTATTGTAACAGTTATTGAAAAATGGCATATGGTTTCATCGTTTTATCGGATTTTCTCTCAAAGTTCAGGATCGTTGTATTGAGGGGCAAAAACCATGTAAAGCATGTGAAAGCCGGCAGGGCAGATAAATTTATGTTCTAATCGGGTTTAACGTTATTTCGAGTATCGTTATACGGAAGTTCCATTGCACTGAAATTGAAGAAAGTGCCGAAAGAGTAGACAAACGTCGTTTTGAGAAAACTAACTTGAAAATGTTCGTTTTCTAGAACTTTTCCTAGTCTCATGTGTTGCTGACTTATGAAAAATGTGTGCTGTTACCGCCCATACAATTAATTTTACCTTATCTTATAAAAATGTATTAAAATTGTTAATGTTTCACATTAGTTCCCATAAACATGTTTTTGTTGTGTTCCTAAATAAGCTCTTTTTGCAGACATTTAATGTTACTTTGTGCCCTTCTTCTAGACAATCTGTAAAAGAAATCTTCTGAAAAATTATTTTCAAGCATGGTGACGACAAAAATTTTACTCTCACTTACAAACTTTATTGGGTTGGCCATCAATGTTCATAACAAAACAAAAGATTTCCCCTATTTGCATAACTTATTAGGTTTATCATACAAAAACAAACTTGGTCCTAGTTGAAACCTTTGTTGGATTTAGTGGCAATGATTAGAACAAAACAAAAAGTTTTACCCCATTTACAACTTCCTATTCTTCCACTAAAAAGCAACTAAACATTTACGGTGACAACAATCCTCCATAAATATTCAGTCAATGTATGTAAACACCTGTTTACTGCATTTGTAACGTACACACACTATGCGTATCAACTAGAGATAAGAATTCTCTCTCTTTGGGTTAAAATAAAGTTCGCTTGATAAGTATTTATATATATCGCTGAATTCTCTGACACTTTGACGGATCTGTGATATCATAAGGCACCGACTATATAACATAAGACTCTTCTCTTCTCACGTTAGGTTGCTTCGAGGGGCAGAAAAATAAAGATGCCCACTTGGAAGTACTCTGGCCTTCATCAGTATTCTTTAGCCAAGAGTGTTCACTCTTGCAAGAAGTACGATAGCGTAAATAAAAAACTAGTTACATTCAGAGACATTTACTATGCAGAGACTAAGCCCCGCTAATGATTATATGTCATTAAGTTTCCTCTTACATAGCTTACAATGCTGTTTTACATACATAGGGTTTACATACAATTTCGAGTTTATAACTTCCATTCCATAAATATAACAGAAAATATGTGGAATTCATATCTGCTCAACTACAAAACATACTATTATTATGTTTTGCCTTTAACAATATTTCTGCTGCATGCACAAATATTAATCTTTATCAGTTTACATTATATGGTTCTCTCTCTCACTCTAGTATGTCATCTAGCGTCCTCATTCTAATTACTTCATTTACCTCAAACAAGCGACGACTCGCACGAAACATTATCAAAGGTTGCGCATTCCCTTTCATTTCCATATCTATGATTTATATAACAGCACAAACAATCTTTCGTTCTTCTATTTAGAAATAACTTCGTCAGTATTGCTTTAACAGGACTAATTCAGCTTTGTAATGCTACTATATTGTAATAGCTTCCAAACTATTTGTGTTCGCTCTAGCATATAATTAACTATTTTCACAATTGTAATTCCATATATAAAATTACTTATCAATAAAATTGTTTAACTGACTTGTCCTTTACGTATTACTTCTAAATTTTCATATGCACGCTGGCTTTTATCAACTTTAGTCTAAACATCCAACCTCGTCCACATTCTGTCGCATACGGGTAAACTTCAGTATAAGTCATCGATGTAAAGAAATATATCTATTCAGCCAACTGATCAGGGCAGCTGTACAGATGACGTAAGGCAACTGTACAGGTGACGTATCACATTACAAGTAATTCTCTCCTGACCTATGTTGTTGAAATATTGAGCTGACGTTCTGTAGGAATGTTCTTCCGATCATAGAACTTAAAATGATTTGTGACTAACGATATAAATAGATCTATGTTTTCTTCTTACGCAAACAGTCTCAATTCTGATCTCGATCAGGCACTAGATCTGTAACTAACATTTCTTTTTCTGATATTTTCCCTGTTGAAGTAACCGGAGAGACTCAATGGTGTCGAGTGTTTCTCGAGAATGTTGGAGCATTGATGAAAGGACAACCACTAGCAGCAGTGGTTCACTTGCCGCTGCTTCCTCTCAGCGGGTCAGCAGTAAGGATATCTTTGAACAGCTGGAACCTCCAGAAGGCAGTAAGTATCTTAGTCCTCACCTATCTCCATATAATACATTTTGGAAATTATTAATCAGATTAAGAATGTTGTGTGTTGAATTGATTAATTTAAATATACTTAGTAATTTGTAAATTCAAATTTCTTTGTTTTTATTAAATACGCTAAATAAGCTGTTTATATAGAGATTTAGTGTTACTTATTACATGCTCATTTTCTAGATTGTACAAAATGTCAGGAATCTCAACAGTCCTTGTCAGTGATAATATCACATTCAATTATACCTAGATCGTTACACGTCATTTCATCGACAATAAATCCTCGACAGGATAAATCATCGACAGCGAACTCATTGACAGCAAAAGACATCGATGGCAAATTCAGCGATAGCAAACTCATTGACGGTCAACTCACCGACGACAAATTCATCAACGGCTAACACATGACATCAAATTCATTGTCACTGACAGAGAATTAACTGACACTTAATTAATCTATTATAAATAACAGCCCAACAAGGCTCTGTACTCGTTTCATCCCCAGTCCGACATTCCAGTACCTGAAAATTACGTACAGGGAGCGATCAGAGCCTTGCATCGGCCGGACCATAGTCCCGAAATCGCATATTCTAAAATATTTGGACAGCTGGGCCATTTAATATCGGTCTCAATTTCAGGTAGAGAAACCAATGTCAATGTTGTTTTCTAATCTACCTAACCCAAACTCTTTCAAAAGGTATGTTAGTGAAAATATTAAGTTTTATATCGTACATTAACAAGAACAGTATTAGTGGTACCAAATAGGCTACATAACTTTCAAGAGGCGACTAATTTGTCCATATTTTGTAATTAGATAGGTAAATAGATAGTTATTTAGTTAGTTCATTCATTCCAGCGTAACGGACGCAACATTCGCACAGCACTTTTACACATTTATGTATTTCTTTTCTAAAGTTAATGTTACATTTCAAAGTTAAAACTTACTCAAATGTAGGCAATGAATTGATTTGTATTCTATGAAAAAATATGAAATTTCATCTTGAATAGCTTACAAATTACCAAGTTTTAAATTTTCGTAACAGACTTAACACTGATTGGACATGATTTTTCAGTAGTTAGAGAAAATTGCATTTTCGCTGAAAGCAATAATGTTTTAAGCCCTATTTTTTTATTGTAGAAGAACAAGTTATGTATTTCTTTATTACTGCAAAGTTTTCGAATTACTCACTTAGTTTCTCCGTCGCATTTTTTAAAAGCCCGTAACGGACACATCATCATAACGTAACAAACATAACATTTTTGTCCAAATGCACATTGCAAGTGAATTTCGCTTGTGAAACATAACAAATTTAAATATTTAAAGAAAAGTACAATTAACAGGAATTTGTAACACTACTTTCCAATAAAACTTAGAGCACTTCTACAGTGTGTCCCTAAAATAATAGTGCAAACTTCGGAAGGTGATTATTCACATCTAAAAAAGAAAAACATATTTGAAGAAATTTCGAGACATGGGTAGTTTTCAGCTACAGGCGCTCAAAGTTTCGGTGGCGTTGCGTCACAAATGACGTCATATCTAGACACATACTGACGTAAGCGCTATGAGCTTAGGAAATCACAATTGTAGTAGTATCAGATACATTCATTTAAGCAATCTTTATGATTGAGGGCAGGGCTGAAAAAATATTTTTTTAAAAAATCATTTTTGTTGATATTTTTAAATTTAAATTATTTTTTATTTAAATAACTTGCGGTACTAATACAGCTACTAAGTCAGTGTTTTCTTTTCAAATACCTTAGCCAGTAAATACTAAAGAAAAATTCATAAATATGTGGTATTCGCCAAGGAAGATAACCATGAAAACTGGGCAATTACAACAAATTGTAATAGTTTTGAAAATAAAAGAAGATATTGCGTTACTTATGGTATATTTTACAAAATAAAGTCAACATGTAGGAAACTTCTACGTTACTTTCGTCGGTACGCGATGAATGAAGTGGTTTCAGAGGTGTATACACAGTATTAAGTTCGAAAAATAAATATTTACAATATTTCTACGTATCAGCTTTCCTTCTAAAATGACATCTGTGCCTTTCTTACTTGCTAAGTAACCGCAAATTTTATAATTGCAATTGCTTCTGTTTTCCACGCTACATCTCCCAAACATAATGTTGCACGATTTAAGTTTTCTATGATATATTTGAATTCATTTCAGTTAAGAGTTTTTAGTACTCAAAATTTTACTATCAATTTGGGAACATCTTATGACAATAAATTCCATAAAGTATGAGAGCTATTTTGGAGCTGCTGTCGCTCAGTGGTAGAGCGCTCACCTTCGGTCCGTTGGGTTCCCGATTCGATTTAGGTTCGTACCATGTGGACTCTGTGGTGAACGAAAACGCTGTTCGTGGGTTTCCTCAGGGTTCTTTCGTTTCTTCCCACTTTCTTCATTCCACCGATTCTCCTATCATCATTCATTTGTTCTGATCCAAATTTGCCTAAAAGCCTTAGATGAAATTCAAAGCTATTTAATACATTGAAATCAATAGTGGATACAAAGATTTGCATATTCATTCTTCAGCATACACACAGGTAAACTTTATACTTCCATTAAAAATAAATTATTTTTGAGCAAGTTGTGAGGAAATTAAATAATTTGATACAAATATATTTTGCATAATAAAAGTAGGTAAGTAGAAGTGCTCTAAGTTTCATTGAAAAGTAGTGTTAGAAATTCCTGTTAATTGTACTTTTCTTTAATGGTAATGGTGATGTTACAAAACAACAATTTTTGTTTTGTAAACCAAAACTGGATTTTTTGTTTTCTGTGTGTTCGTTTTCATACCTATTACGAAAATTAACATATTTCTAATACAAATTGTAAACGTATAATGTAAATTGGGTTCCTACCTTCTCTTCTAAAATTTCTCATGTAATATGAAATGAACCAATCAAATAGTTCCTTAAAATTCTAGATCCATCAGTTTGGTTTGGGTGTACATCATAAGAGCCTATTATCACATTAGAAGTGGAAGCTAATTTTAAAGCTTACATATGATTCACACCACAAAATTATTAAAAATATTGCACTTTATTTCTACCTTTTAAAAATATATATATATATTGATTTAAATCATTGATTTTTTAAAAAAAATCATCTAATTTAAATCGCGATTTAAATGACTTTGATTTAAATCAATCAGCGTTGATTGAGGGAGTGCCACATAGATAGGTTTTGCAATGTAAGGATTTTATTGTCGTGAAAATAAATGGTTTAATAAGGCATAGAAATCCTCTTTAAGCTGGATTTTTCAATCATATAAATAACTTAAATACGTACATTGATTACTATTTCAATTGTCATTTGCTAAGCTGTTTACGTCATTGTGTGTCAAGCTATGACGTCATTTGTGACGATGTCGCCGTCACTTTGAGCTCCTATAGCTCCGAAACTACTCATGCCTCGAAATTTCTTCACAGGAACAGTTTCCTTGTCCTAATGTGAATAATCACCTCTCAAAGCTTGCGCCATTATTTCTTAGATACATTGTATAGCCTATCTTCAGCATTTTTCTTTACAACATTACCAAATTTCCGCGCATTATTGACTGAAAATTTTCGTTGCAAGATACAACTTAGTACCGCCCTTTCCACAATCTACTCCCCCCCCAAACCATATATGGTTCTTTACCGTGCGAAACATAGTAAACAAAGTCCATATAACTTTGTTTAGCTGATATTCCAAATTATCATCAAACTGTAGCGGATCTTGAACTATCCAGTTTCACCTTTGGAACACACATATAGGACTTTATATTTGTGCTGATTTTTCTACAATATGTACTCTTCTGATAGCTTTATTGTACACCAGTTCACAATTTTTATCATTCTTTAAGTCATTATTTAGAATAACATAACTCCTCTTAGATCCACAGGGCGGCTTACCACTGTTGAATATGTGCATCACTGATTCATCCTTATCAAAATTTGATCGTTGTTTTTGACTACGTGAAGTTGTGTTGAGCAATTAATGTATTACATCTCGTTTGAGTTAGTTATCTTGACAATTTCTCAAATACATCATATAAACTCATTTATCTAAGAACTCTCCCATTTCCGTTGCTTTAGTGGAAATTCGGTGATCTCTTCAGATGAAGTATCCTGAATAAATTGATCAACAAACTGTAAGTAGTACAATTTAATATCTGCGTGAATGTAACATTCGTATAACACTAACTTGGGACTCCAGCACACAAAGATATAGTAATGTCATAGCTATATGTGATGTCATAGCCTTTGATGGGGTTCCGAATACATTTTGTAAAACGATAGCAGCAAATATTCTGATCTGCATCATTATCTAGTTAGAGAGCAGCAAACGTTGTTTTTTCTACTCCGATATTTGGATATTCTTTCTTGAAAATACTAAACATATCTACAATGTTGATTTTAGTAACCTTTTAGTCATCGCATATTTCTTGCCATCTTTTGACACTAATATGTACTGTAGGAATTTATGTACTATCTACTAAAACTGAATGGACAGCATGTCGACACCGAGTAGGTGCCTCATTGACTATACGGTCTATGACAGTAGGTCTGGCCGAGAAGAAGAAGGCTATCGGATCGTGGTCATCTCCCCGAATTGATACAAGTTCCAATTATGTAATTTTAGTCTAAATTATTGAAAATACTATCTCTTATGTAATGTTTACTATAAAACTAAGCAGTTCGTCTAGCTTCAGCTTGTATAAAGGTGCGAAAGGTTAGTTCCAAAGGAAGGCAATTCCTCTCGGAGGCGCGGAAAAAAAAAGTCAAGAAAGATCGGAAAATAAATCGCAAAAGTGAGGTTCTCGGCGGGATGTTATGACGTTTGACACCACATGAAAGGCGTATGTGTCAGATGGTAGAGCAGTGGCGCAACCACAGGAAGGCAGGGGGCGCATAAACTTCTGCCAATCTGCCTGGAACAGTGGGTAGTAGTTAACTGGCTGGGAATATGTTCAGTCCTTATTCAAGTTCTCAACATTTCCTATTTTGATTTGAGTGAGTTTAGTTTAGACGGTGATGAAGGGACAGCAAACATTGTTTGAGCTATTAAAAATTAAAAGAAAGAAAGAACATATTTGCAGACCGAAACGATGGAAACAAGTAAGTACTAGCTCAATTTGTATAGCTACCAGTCAAATGTGTATCCAGTCCAGTGGATACTATCCATGGACGCCCGCAATGGGAAAGAGGGAGGGGGACATTCATTGCCTTGCCCCACCTGGATTTTTGAATTGTAAAATTGTATAGGCTGTTACCAGGGACGGCGCTAGGGGGGAACGTCCCACCTAAATTTTCCCTCGGTCCCCTTCTTGTGTCCCTCAGAAATTGTAGATGACATGTAATATTTTGTATTATTATTACACAGTTTGTACTATGTTTGAATTGCCCACCCAATCGTATGCCCCTCCTGTGCCCCCCTCCCCAGCTGTCGGAAGTTAGCGCCGTTCCTGCTTACACAAGTGCTTTTGCGTTACACAACATTTCAATGCAGCTAATTTTTCATGGAGTTGTCGATACTTTTGTTTTCCAACTATAATCCTTTATTATTTTATAAGGGTTACAAGAACTTTTATTTTGTGCATCTTTTGTCCCCTCTCCTGAAAAAAAATCGTGTGGCCGTGCTAGTGGCGTGGTGGAAAGTTTGCTCCACCTCGCAAAAGCAGAATATGAGGCCCCCACAATATCAGAGTAAGGAACCCCAGTCCAATCTTAGCACATTAACCTTAGAGGAAAGGAAGCCCTCAAAAAGGATGCCCCCCGCACCGCGGGGGCCATCATTACGTCCCTTGGTCGTGAATGTGTGTTTCTGATAATGTTCTCTATGAGATGTTTGTCAGACACATCACTAGCTTCAAACAGTAGGGTTTAACAAAGCTTAGTTTTAACAGCGAACCACACCCTCATGGGCCGAGTTACGGGGGCATTTGGGGATTTACTTCCAACCTTCTGAAGAAAAATAAAGAATTGCTAAAAAAACTCAAAAATGCTCAAGGACGAGTTTTATGTTAACTTTTTAAAAGTTTCCCGCGGGAGAACTCCCGGAAGGTGTCCCACCCCCTAGGAGACAAACTCAAACATTGCCCATGCACACACTCCAACAGATTCGCAGTAACGGAGGGGAGAGACAGGGGTACCTTTTGAAGAAGGTGGGTAGTAGGCTTCTATTATGCAGAGATGGCGTGGGTCAAAGAATAGTTGATCCATAGCCTACAATGACCCACGACCCACTATGACCCACCACCTTCTAGAGCTTTCGTAAACCACGACTTACCATCTACTATCACCAATTGGACCCTCAACCCACTGAAGTGTCTTTCGGCCCATAACAAACGTGTCCTCGCAGTCCCATTTTCTTTCCATACACAGACCAAAGAGACTAGCTTAAAACTTCAGTTAGGAAAATTTATTTGACCCACGTCTCCTGACCCACTCCATCTCTGGTCACGGCGGGTATGTCTCACCCTGGGTAAGTTTTCTTAAGAGATGTTCTAACCTAGAACCTGTGGTCCATGGATGGAGAAGAAAATGGGATATCTGAGCCTTAAAGGCATTTGTCATGGGCCAAAAGAGGCTTCCAGTGGGTTGAGGGCCGAATTAGTTATGGTGGGTCGTGGGTCACAGTTAATGATGCTTGAAGATTGAATTCAGGTAGGTCATGAGTTAAGAAAGCCCTAGCAGGTAGTGGGTCACGGCGGGTAGTGTGTCACTTATTCTTTGACTCACGCCATCTCTGGTATCATGAGCGGCGTTTAAGGGGGAAAGGGAACAATTTCCCTCCATATGTTTTCTCTTTGGAAATATGAAATTATTGGGGGTGTTAGTAGTTCATTGATGTCTATAACCTCTAATTTGATCATTCGCCGCCACTGCCTTGCACCCCCTCCTAAAAAACTACTTTCTACTCTTATTCTGATACATCGTTATTTCTACGCTTAAAAATATTCCTTTATAACAGAAGAAGCTTCAGAATTCCCCTTTTCCTAAAAACAATTTCAAGCGTCTTTGACGACTATTTATTTCTCTCCTCGCTCGCCGCAATAGCAATTTCTGTTGGTTCGCCGATACAGTTTTGCTAAGCAAAAGCAATTCATAAGGAAAACAGAGTGTAGAAAGAGAGCACTTTTTTTTTAGGTAAATGCGAAAAATTATTTTTTTTTAATCTTCGCCAATTACAAGTTACAGAACAGTTAATACAACTTTAGATTTACACCACTAGAGGATGGAATTGTTCCGTGCAGAAGTTAGTTAAGCAAGATGGAACAATAGCGCAGAGGCAGAGCCAGGGGGATCACTCCCCGTCCAACAGAATGTTATTTTTTTTTGTATTTCAAAAGTAAAATAAAATTCATCCCAGAGTTTTAAAATAAATAAATAAGTAAATAAAATCTCGTGGTATTTTCAACCTTGTGCGCCCCCTTCCTCCCATACACACACACACTCCCAAATGTTAAGCCTGGATTCTCTCCTGTAATAACGAATAGATAGTGTGTTCTCGTTTATTTTTCCAGAAATCATATATTGTTTGAATTTGTTTGTTTGTATGCGCTGTATATGAGAACATTTTGACGAATAATAACGCAGCAACAAACTCTATTCGAAGTGATAAAATGAAAGCGATTATATGAAAATACTCTCAGAAGTATCATATTACTATCCACTGTGAAGCTCTTAGCAAGCAAGCTTCACTTGTATTGTGGATGCAGCATGGCTGACTTTAAGGCCAAACTGAAATCGTATGTGATCGAAGAGGAGTTCGCTAAATTTTATGTTTTGACAATAGGTGACAACGTGTGCCGCGAGATGTTCCCGGTTGTAGTGAAAATCTAGTCAGTGTATATTTTATGGGATGTAATCTAAGTGCGGAGGCGTTGCGTGTAAGACTTCGTCACTTTCTGCAGCGAGTGCATGAGGAGTTAGATACTTTCGTGCAGAGAGAAATGTATCTTCTCACCTTTGAGGCAGAAATAAAGAATGAAACGCTAATGTGGGGTTTCTGTTAAGATAAGTGTACTTCATAGCTATGAACACTCATTAACATATTTTAAAATGTTATTCTTTTATTCTTTGCTGTGTATTTATGCATTCAAGGAAAACATATATCAGTGATTGTGTTTCGCATAACACCTGTCACATTGTGACGTAAGATAAAAGAAATAAATTTAACTTGTTTTGGCAAATATTCAACTTTAATCTACTAACCTATTATATAAGAGAAATGCTATTATTTTCTAAATAAACTCAGCGTTTAACTCTTGCGTAGTAAGCACGTAAATAAATTTATAACCGTAGATAGCCATTGTGTCGCCAGCAACACAGTAGAGCTAGGTTATGTGTATTATTAGTTGTATAAAAAAGAAAGGGAGACTATTATTCTTAACGAAATATTTGTAAATACAATACCTGAAATTGGAGCGTATAAAAGATTGTTAGGAAGTGTGTTCCTGTGTAACAAAGTGCTTCGATAAACATATCACTCTACTTTAATAAAAGAAAAAATGTCTAATGCAAACAATATATCTTTAAGTGGGGGCGTTCTTTAAAGATAAAAAGGGGATCGATAAGTTATTTAAAAGTGGGGGGAAATATGGGAAGCATGGCATTTCCTCCAATGCTTAGTCAAATCGGTACCTCATTATAGTCGGAGGTAACTCGACTGTCTTTCCAATCACTACTCGAAAGAACTAAAAGCATTTAAAAAATAGTAAACAGTTGAAGTTGAGCTGATCATTCCATGTCATCATTTTTTAGAAAAAAAACGGCAAATTGCTGTTTGTTTAATACCATATTGCTCTAAGTAATGTATATCTTCATAGTAGAGGCGTAACCTTTGAATAGCAACATCTTCTGTGATCCAATTTCCACGTTTGTCCTTTATTTTTATCTTATATACATTGCTGTGGAGTTCCTTTAAAATTGTTCCGGGTCCTTCAAGGCCTTACTGTCTCCTTTCTTAAAGGATGGGTTGTACTCGAGAATTTGTTGACTGGTTTGGTATTCATGTTGTCGGTGCTTCTTATCGTAAAATCTCTTGTCTCTTGTGGTCAAGTTGAAGATTCTTCGCTACTAATTGCCTTGCGTGTTGCATATCTCAAAGGCGAGTAATATTATCTGGTATTTCAGAGACTGTCCAATTTGCTGTCTGCAATGTCTCTTGGTTGGAAACCAAACGCTATATAATTCGAACTATAAATCCCATTGAGGGTCTAATGCTTTGACTTATGCAGTAGACGTACCCGTCTAAATGAGTATCGCAAGTACGATGGTCATCGCCCTGTTCTGACATCCTTGTCTTAATCATTGTTTCAGTTAGATTTTGTGTAGTTTCAATCAAACCAATTGCGTTGTGTTAGTATGCCAAACATTTATATGGAGTTATTCCCATTAGGTTACATAAATCTATGTAATGGGCAATGCGAAAAGACATTTGCCGGTCACTCGTCAAAGTCAAAGGTAATCCAAATCGCAGTATTATTTGTTTGTAAATAAAGTTGCAAACAGTTTTGGCACTAATATCCGGTACTGCCTGAGATATTAGATAACGTCTACCTTCGCATATAGCTGAAAGAATATGTTTAATGCCGCTATAAGACTCGGGATAAATTCCGCTCGAGTCTATTTGATACGACGTAAATACTGGAGACACCTCTGTATATAAAAGCTCTCCTTGTGGGAGATGGGTAACTGTTTTATTCTTCTGGCAAACGGTGCATTAGCGAATCCGAGCTGATAAGTATTGCTTCAGGTTTATAAAGTAGTACTTTCTAGAAGCTGAGAGAAGCTTTTCTATAACCCAAGTGGTTGACAGTACTGGTGCAATGAATGGAGTCAAACCAAATAGATTTCAGGGCCTCTGGAATACGGAGCTATTTTGTATTGCGTTTGTTATTGTTCTTCGGGGATGTTCTGTATAGAATATTATCTATAAGCTTAAAATATTTTCTGTCACTCAAAATCTTTCCGTCGGTTTCCTGAGTGGGATTTTCCAGGGTTTCTATTTTTTTTCAAAAGTAGGATCTGTCGCTGGTCGGATTTAATATTTAAGTCTTCAAATAAAACACCAATGAACTGAGGTTGTTCATTAATTTCATTATTCTCTTCTTGTAAGCTCTCAGTAATCTTGCTCCATGCATCTGTATGTGTTCTTTGTTCTTTTTGTTCATTATTTATAATGGCCAGTTTATGTAGAATGTCCAACAAACTGCAAGTTTCATCATCCTGTGCGTCAGGGAAGTCCATGTTACGAGTGAAAATATCAATCCAGTTTAAACGTGTTGAGCAGTGGCGTAGCGTGAAACTGTATTCCCCTAAGAAGGTAAATGCCCTGGCAAGCTTCGCATACACAGTTTTCTTTTGCAGTTTTCGCTCTGCTAAAGACCACATTGTCAGTGAATAGTTCAAAATGGATTCCTAGAAGAATATAACGAAATGATTTACAATTATGGACGGCTGAGAAAATCAATTTGTGTTTCAGTTTTGTTCTTGCATCTAATATTTGATGTATTTTAATATTCATATTTACTACTCGTTGATCATTTTCATGTATCTTTTTCATTGTTTCTTTTTTGTCTTTCTAGTTGTGTATATTAACTATTTGTAATATTTGTAATTATGTAAGCTTACTGTAAATTGAATATTTCTTTTCCTCAAATAGCGACTCATAAATAAATAAATTATATGGATATTTTTCGTTTTTAGTTCTGCACATGCGCAGAATGAGAAAACTGTTTCTTGTCGTAGCTGTGCATACAATGTTGATCAAGAGTTTGCTGCCGCCATTTTGTCAGTTCTTATTTTGGTAGAAATGGAAAATATTTTAAGTGAATGGGAATTCCGAATCCTAACTGACAATTACATAAATGATTAAAATGTGGCGTAAGTAGTGGGATCAACTTAGTTTATATCTACCGGATTCAGCCAACACAATTTCTAACACACTCTGTTTCTTTTAAACTTGAAATTTAAAGCAGTCAGTTCGACGCTGGAATTTTGACTAAAGAACTCGTGTTCAAATCTTTAGACTTTTTTCTCCCAACATTCCTGAGAACTGTATGATGGATGCCTACTGAAAATTCCCAGGTAGAAATGGTTACCTAGCTTTTCTCAGGAGTGTTACGGAAAAGTTTTAACAGTGTACGTTAATTTATTTCTATAAATCTGGTACAAAATTTCGACTAAAATGTAAATTTTTCATTTTTAACGTAACAGTTATTCAGTCAATCAAATATAATTTCGAAATAAGCAAAACGTACATGTTACGTATACCAGTTTCGCAATTTGTGATATAACATAGATCCGTTTCCATAATATAATATTTTCATGTATCTCACTTATTGGTATTTTATATATCCTAACTAAAGCTTTATATTACTTTAAAATAGTAATGTTTTTCTCTCTATTTCAGAATACTATTTCTAATCTAAACCCCAAATTAACAATGTAACAAACTACGTTAATATATTAATATTCTTGTTCTTGTACTGAGATCGGAAAACCTGTGTACCCATTTCATACAAGTCAAGGGACAACAACTTTTTAAAGTTATCGTCTTTCGAAACTCTTGAGACGAGACCAAGACCGGAATTTTTAGATCAAGACGAGACCAAGACCAAGACTGAGCTAAAGAAATCGTGACGAGAACGATACTGATACCAGTCTCGTCTCGATACCATCCCTATGGCACACCTCATGCTTTTCTTTTTAATCATACGTAAGCAAAATTATTCTTCACTTTTAGTACGAATTGTTTAAGAAAAGTATGCTTTTAAAAAGCTTTTTTTTATTATTTCTACATTTATTCCTACATGTCTGAGGATATCAGAACCACTTTTAAAATAATGTTATGCCCCTATTTCTCCCGGGACGACCATAATTCCAACACAGTGGATGACGTATTTTGCTGCCGTAGACACGACACAGAAAAAACAATTTGGTTACCTTTATCCAATGTAAGGCAACCAAATGTTTAGTTGTTAACAGTGCATAGAAAATTCATATTGTATATTTAAATATATGGGCTGAAATTAATTCCAAGTTTAATTTTAAAATTAAATAAGTATTTAAGATCCTGTGCTCTGAAAGTCCTAACATCTTACTTCATTTACACTATAATTTCTTGCAGATGTTTTGGGTACGTTGGAATTCTCGTTATTGTACGATCCTACAACAAGCGCCTTGCACTGCTCTCTTCTTCGTGCCAAGGTAGGTTTAACATTCTATATTCGAATCACGCTTCTCGATTATTTCTCTATTGGATAGAACTTGTCTAAATGTTAATGTTTTATTTAGTAGAAAACCGGCCTTAACAATGTAATCACCAAAAGAATTTTTTTGTAACTCACTTTCAGACATTACGAGTCATATATTTATCGTATTAAAATGGATCGTTACGTTAATGATCAACGCCGATTTCCATCCAATTCACAGGATGGATCCGACACGGGAAACAATCAAACACGTATATGTCCGTTTGTGTGGTAAAAGATTTGAAATGCGGAAATGCCACCACAAATAGCTGTATTGGGTATAACTTCGATTGTAATTTACAAAGTCAGCACCGTTTATTTAATTATTTATCGATACATGACGTTATTTGTGAAGACGACGCTGTAATTTCGAGCGAATGTAACTCCTAAACTAAGCATGTTTCGAAATGTCTTCAAACGATTTTTTTCTTGTTTCGATCCCAAGACTCACCTATCGAAGTTTATCGGTGTTATTCATTAAAGCAATGTATATATATCATCATCATGTTCAGCCGTTTTCTTTCCACTGCTGGATGAAGGCCTCCCCCTTTTCTTTCCACATATCTCGGTCTGCTGATATCCTCATCCATGTAGCTCCTGAAAAACGCTTGATTTCATCTACCCATCTAGAATTTGAACGTCGTCTCGGTCGTTTCTTTTCTCTAGGAATCCAATGTAGTATATTTGTCGTCCACCTTCCATCTGTTCGTCTAGATATGTGACCGGCCCATTTCAACTTCTTCTTCGTAGTCTTGATTACATCTTCTACCATTGTTTGTGCGCGAGTCCATTCATTTGTCTTCCTGTTCCTCCTAGTTATTCCTAACATACATCTCTCCATTGCTCTTCGTGTGACTATTAATCTTTAAGTCAGTTGCGCATTCAATGCCCAAGTTTCACAGCCGTACATCATCACAGGTAAGACATATTGATTATAAAATTTACGCACATTGGTAGTTTGCTTTTGATGATGAAGTGTAGTCATTGAAACAAACTCCACGCCATTTTACATCTTCTGTTTATTCCGTCAGCCAACTTGGCATTCGAAGTTTTGAGCTGGCCTAGGCAAACATACTTATCACCTATGCCTATTGTTCTTTCGCTAATAGTTATTTCCTTGTTTGTAGCATGTTGATTGTACATTATTTGTGTTTTACTTAAATTCATGTTAAGGTCTATTTTCGAACTCTCATATACATCTCTTTCATTCTTGTTTGCAGTTCTTCTGCACTGGAAGCAAACAGAACTATATTATCAGCGAATCGTAGATGAAGAAGATATTCGCCATTGTTTTATTTTTTCTTACGTCATCCCAGTTTAAATTTTGGAACACTATCTCCAGGACAGCTGAAAACAGTTTTCGAGATAGTTGATTTTCTTTGCCTTGCGCTTTTTCCAACTTTAAATTTTTCTTTCTTGATGTAGACTAATGACAGATGTAGCAATCGAGTAAATATTTCGCAATAACTTGATGTATGCATTTTCGATGCTTTAATGATCAAGTGCTTTAAGTACTGCTGCCAAGGAGGCCAAATGGAAAGCTTTTTCAAAATGTGTAAATCCCTGACACAATGGAAGTTCATATTCATTAGTCCTTTCTATAACTTCATTCAGTGTTCGTATGTGGTCCATGATGCTAAATCCTCGACGAAATCCGGCTTGTTCCCTTCCCTATTCAAAATCTAAGTCTCGTTCAATACGATTTAAAATTACTTTGGTGAACATTTTGTAAACTAATTGGTCAGTAATTATCCACGTGTTCTTTATCCCCTTTCTTGTACAACAAAATAACAGCATTATTCCAACTTGACGATATTTCTTTCTTCCTCAGGCACATTGAAAATAATTTGGCAAGTTTTTCTTTCATCTCCCCATTTAAACATCTCTGCTGTGGGTCCATTTTCTCCTGGCGATTTTCAGTTCTTCATCCCTCGAAATACTTTATCCACTTCTTCTTTTATTACATCTGGGACTTCTACATCATTTTCTTCTTAATCTTCATTTCCTGGTTCTTCTTCGGAGTAGTACAATTCTCTGTAGAATTTGTCAAATATATTTATAGTTTCTTCCTTATTTCTGGTTACGGTCCCATTTTGTCTCTTAACAGCAATTATTTGCTTTTTCCGTATCATGAGCTGTTGTTTGGTTTCATTCAGGCTCTTGTTCTTCTCGATTGTATTTCTAAGAAAATTTTCGTTGTATCTTCGTACATCCTTTCTTATTGTCTTCCTTGTGATTTTATTTAGTTCTATGTATTCAATCCTCTTTATGTGATTTTTCTCTCCTTTCATATCTCTTCTTTTCTTCATCAAGAGTTTAGTTTATTCTGAGATTTTGCTCCTTTCTTATGCCTGCTATTTCCTTGGCTGTCTCTCTTATTATCTCTGTCAGTATTTTATTTCTGCTATTGATGTCTTCTTCATCTTCTAACTCTCCTAAGGCGCTGAATCTGTTGCTTAGTTCTATCTCGAATGTCTGTCTGTGTCCCTAGATTTTCCAGATCTAAGATTAGCGGTTATCCTCTGATAAGCTTCTTTCTCTCAAGTCTAGTATTTAGTTTCAGCTTACATCTTACCATCCTATGATCACTTGACATTTTGAAACTGTTCAGAACAGACACGTCTTGCAGAATTTCCCTGTCATTCGATAGAATGTAGTCGTTTTTAGTCCCATTTTGGCCTTTAGATGTCCATTTCCTCTGGGGCGGTTTCATGAAAACTGTATTGGAAATGAACAGTCTGTTGGCTTCTGAGAATTCCACTAACTTCTCTTCTGACTTGTTTCTTTTCCCAAATCCAAAGTTTCCCACTTTTGTGTCACGACTCTGCTTAGTTCCTACTTCCGCATTGAAGTCTCACATTACAATTTTGTAATGCGATTTGCTACTATTCAATATCTTCTTATCTCCTCGTATAGGTCTTCGACTTCCTCCTCCGGATGTAACGTTGTTGGAGCATATACCTGTATAATTTCCAAACTGTATCTCTTGTTTATCTTTATTACTACCCTTGCGATTCTATTGAAAATTCATTCAATTTCTGTTATCCGTGTCTTCAGGTCTTTATTAATTTTAAGCCAACGCCTGTCGGTGTTCCATTTTCTGTTCCTTTGAAGTAGAACGTGTGCCCTGACGGTAGTTCCAACTGTTCTTCATTCTTCCTCCATACTTCTGATAGTCCTATGATGTCCCACTTAATCCTCTTAAGTTCATTCTCCAATTCTTCTAATTTGTCCTCTTCTGCAAGTGACTTACAGTTCAGAGTCGCCACCTATACGTCCGTTCAAATTGCCGTGTCGGTGTCCTGGCAGTCTAAAGTCCAAACCCGGGCATTTGGACCCTCTGATTTCCTGCAGGACTGTCGGTTGCCGTTGCCAGCTGCATTCCGTCCTCTGGGCAATGAGGTCTTCCGAGGCTGTTCCCTTGCTTATACCATCATGTGTAAAGAAAGGAAGGGTGCTGACATTTGACTTGCCATGCTGTCTACTAATGTGGGTTGGTGAGCAGGCCATTCATGTTCGTTCGCCAAGCAGTTGCTTGGGTACTAACAGGCCCCACGACGTGAACGTATGGATTGGACATCAGGCGTCTACCCCGGTCGGTTCCCTTAAGCCTTAGCAAGAGGAGTTAGGGGTCTCCTCCCAGTTAGTGGCAGAATACTTTTGGGGCGATAGTCCCGGTTTGCCGGGCGTGTCGCGGTTTCCCGGCCGTATGTACCAGGTGTGTAAATATGAAACCGGAATTTGTGCATAGACGGCGTTAGCTGTCACTGTGGTTACCGTAAAACTGCGTCCTTGGCGCCATTTGCTTGTTTTGAGTGCTTATAACGATTTGCAATTCACAACCAGACATGTTTCATGTCATAGTGTAGTGTTTAATAGTGTTGAACATGGCGCAATTTGTACCTACAAACTACGACGTGAGGACAGCATTGATTTTTTGTTACCGTTTGAAGAAAACTGCTGCAGAATCGCATCGCATGCTTGTCGAAGCTTACGATGATCATGCTCTTGGTAAGTCACAGTGCTATGCTTGGTTTAAAAAAAATTAAAAGTGGTGATTTTGACGTGAGAAACGAAGAACGTGGAAGACAACCGAAAAAGTTTGCAGACAGCGAATTGCAAGCTTTGTTGGATGAGGATGACGCTCAAACGCAAGAACAACTCGCGGATCAATTAAATGTGACACGAGAAGCAATTTCCATACGTTTAAAAGCCATTTGCAAGATTTAGAAGGTGGGAAAATGGGTTCCACATGCATTAACTGAATGACAGCAGGAAAACCGAAAAACCACTTGCGAAATTCTGCTCGCCAGGTACAAAAGGAAATCATTACTCCATCAAATTGTGACTGGTGACGAAAAGTGGATCTATTTCGAGAATCGTAAGGGTGAAAGATCATGGGTAACTCCAGGAGAACTACAAGACCAAATCGCTATGGATGGAAGATAAATTTTTGTGTTTGGTGGGATCAGAAGGGAGTGATCTATTATGAACTGCTGAAATCTGGCGAAACCGTTAATACCCAACGTTACCGACAACAAATGATCGATTTTTCATCAAGCTTTTCGTGAAAAACGACCAGAATATGACCAAAGACAGCATAAAGTGATTGTGTTTTACGTTAATGCACCCTCCCACACAGCAAAACCGGTCAAGGAAACGATTGCGACCTTAGCCGCATGCGGAAGGAGATCCCAGCCATACTCACCACACTTGGCGCCTTCCGATTTTCACTTATTTGCATCCGTGGGACACGCATTTGCTGACCAGCGCTTCACATCTTACGAAAATGGCTTGATGACTTGTTTGCAGCACAAGAGGCACTGTTTTTTTTTTTGGTCTGGCATCCACGTATTGGCGGAATGATGGCAGAAATGTATTGCTAGCAATGGCCAATACTTCGAATAAAATTGTTTTTAGCATTGTCATCCAATCACTGTATCTTTTCTGCACATAAATTCCGGTTTCATATTTACGCACCTGGTATATGCCACAGGATCAGATGTATGCACACTGGCAAATGATCGACCTGAACATTATCACGCTATTATTAATGCGATTTTCTGTTCTGCATCGGAATATCCATACATTCCACTACAGAATATGAACGTATTGCAGATACCATAACCTCAATATTGGAGAAACTTCGTCAGTTCCTTGTTGCGGTATAGAGGTAATGTCTGATCTAAACTTTCATACACCAGGTGCTGACAGTGAATTACAACCCTGGATGAATCGTATCCAGAAGAAATGGAAACTAGTATTGTGTATCTTGCTTATGCGAAGACGTGTCGGTTCCCTAGGACTAAAAGAGAAGAGTTGTCGCTTATTGGAAGGATGAGAAGAAAAGTAATCTGTTTATCCAAACAGTGCAGTTCCAATTTAAAACGAGTCATTTTTAGAAGATAACTGACTCGATGGGAACAAGTTGTAGCAGTAGTCAACTAGAAAGAAAATGCGCGAAATGTCCATAAATGTGTTAAACAGTTTTCAGAATACATTAACATCGAAACTACGCACCCATGATATTGATCTATGCAGGTGGGCATTGCAAGCTGCAAAGAAGTTGACCATTACACATTTTCGATCATCTCGTACATGGCTTTGGCAATTTAAGTGCGCAAATGACAGTGCTTTCCGTAAACTAACCAAAGACAGCCGCAAGTGACTTTATTTTTGTTTATTTATTTATTTATTGAACCCAACAGGTTATGTACCTAGTTCAGGTGTTCATTGTACATATGATACATTCAACAAGATATTGTATGTATTCATATTTGATGCTTTGTGGTGATATTCTGTAAAAACAATTCATTACTTTATATAACAATGAAATTCACTTGTATTTACATTAAATATGTCTAACTCTGGAGATGCTTTAAGAATACAATTATATAAGGAGCACATTCTCCTAATAGGCGATATATCTAATACATTGGTCCTTTGGGGTGGGAGGTCGAAGACTGCATTACGAGGTCGAGTAACTCTTTTCGGAATGTGCAACCTTATTTCGGATAATAATTTTTCTGAATGAATTTTACTATGTACTAGTTTGTGCAGAAAAAATAGTAGAAAATTAACTCTTCTATTTTACAGAGATTGAAATGTGTACTTGTTTACTAGGTCCAAGTAGTTTTCGAATTTAGGATATATTCCTATTTCTTCGTATGTTAAAAAGCGAACAAATTTAGATTGTATAATTTCGATTTCCCGTGTGTTCTTCTTTATACTACTGCAGCATATTCTAACTTCGATCGAACATACGCCATATATAAAGTTTTTAAAATATCAATATTTGAGAAGTCACTTCTTTGTCTCATTACGAACCCGAGATTCCTAAAAGTGTCACCAAAAATACGCTTAATGTGTATATCAAATGAGAGGTTGGACTTTATGGTCACACCAAGATCGGTGATAGAGTCTACTCGGACCAGTGGTGTTTCATTGATACTGTATTCAAATTCCAAATAGTTCCTTTTTCTAGTATAAGTCATTACACTACATTTTGAAATGTTTAATAGCAACATGTTTGTTTTGCACAAGTTGGAGACTGCATTGATGTCATTTTGTAAGGAGAAAGCTTCTAATTCAGAGGAAATGCTACAATAGATTTTTAAACCATCTGCGAACAATATCTTGTTGGAGGATGTTATTACACCGGGCAAGTCATTTACAAATAACAAAAACAAGAGAGGTCCTAGGTTTGATCCCTGCGGCACCCCAGAATTTACAACAAATTCCTCGGATGTAATATTTTTATAACGCACATGGTTTTTACGGTGGTACAAATAAGACACTATCAACTGGCGAAGGTTCGATGAGAAGTTAAAAGACACAAGCTTGCTGAGAAGGATGTCATGATTAATAAATAACATCCAAGGCGTTAGAAAAATCTGTGTAAATTACGTCAACTTGACCTTTATTGGTCAAGACGCCATGTTGGAAGGGAGAAATTACTGAGCGAACATGTGAATATATTTGTTCTTGTATAATAATTTCGAACACTTTGGCTAGTGCAGATATTATAGCTATTGGACGATAACTTTTAATATCGTTACTCATACGATTTGGGAAAGGGACAGATATCAGCAAGTTTCCATTTAGTAGGGAATTCGGAGGTAGCTAGTGACTTATTGAAAATTACTTGTAGTGAATATTTCAGTATCTCCGAACAACCTTTGATAATATAGGGTGGCACTTTATCAGGTCCATGAGATGTCCGTGATTTCAGTGTTTTAATGGCTTTTTCTACGTCTTGCAGTTCAACATGTTCAAGGGATAATTGATCTAAGAGTTCAGAACTATTGTGTTGTGCAAGAGTATTAAGGTTATATTTTGACACATTGTGTGTCACCTGGAAGTTCTTCCTGAATGTCTTTGCGATAGTTGATCCTCGTAATTTAGTACATTGCATTCGGATTTACGTCCATTATTTTTTATATATGTCCAGAAGCTTTTTAGATCGGTTAAAATGTTATTTTCGCAGTTATGCAAATATGTTTTATAAGCGGAGGTTCTCTCTCCATTGGTGAGAGCATGTATTTCCTTAAATTTATCATAATGGTACTTAGGATTCCCAATTGATTGTTCCCATTTTCTACCGTGGTATGCCTTTCTCCTGATCCGTTGAATTATCTAATTTGAAAACCAGACAGGATAATTTGATTTCGATCTCTTTCGCGGTGTACATTTATCAAAAATACCATAAAATATAGTAAGAATCAACAGCTCCATCAACAGTCGAGCTATTAGATACGCTTTCCCAATTAGCTGATTCAATAAAGCGATATAATTGTTAATAATTGGCTTCGGAGAAGTTGTTTGAGGATATTAGGTCGATATTTCACACTTTTGCACCACAAGTGTAATCATTTGTGCAGAGTTATATTACGGAAAACTTGTTTAATTCCCCTCAAAGTGGTTTTAATTTAGAACTACAAGGATGTCACAGTTTGGCAACGAAATGTATTTATAAAGTTGATGTATAATTTCTTCGTATTTTTACCAGTGGCAATTCGCTATGACTATTTGTTAACGCTGGAGTAATTTTTCGATTCTACTCCTGTAGAATCTGCTAGTTAGAAGCTAAAGAATCCCTTAATCCAAGTTTGAAGAACGTAATAGTATTGGTGTACAATCGTGTAACTTTTAAACCGGTTTCTAGCCTTCGCTATTGGACCTATCAGGCTGTGGTGCTTGCAGAGAGGTGCTAAGAGCTGGGGTATATCCTCCTGAACTATGGAGGCCGTATATGTAATAATGGAGAAGATATATATTAATCAATGAATTATTTTTTTATCCGCCATTTTATTATTTGTTGACCGGCTCGTAACCGAAGATAGGACCCGGTATTAAGCGTCCGCACCGCTCCACTTCGATTGCCCGCCTTGCCCGTGAAACCTGGTATTGCGGAAAAGTGTGGAACACATCCTATTAAATTACATTTTTTAAAAAATCTTTTAATTTTCCTTAAGAAATATTGTGGAATTTATCACTTAAGGTGTGCAGTTATCATTGCTTGAACAACGGAGAGTCACTGTGAACTGCTTCTCTGATATTAACACTCCTTTTTTGACTGTGTGTGTGATACTGTTAGTCCATTAGGCTCTGCGTCAGCGAATGGATATTTTTTCTTAGCCAATAGAAATACAAGGATTGTATCTGTTTTAGAAGCCGAAGAAGAGAGAAATTAAGGTTGCTTTTGTGCCATTAACGGTTACCGCTATTTTTGGGAAACCCATTTACTAATGGGAAAAATAATTGCTTTTAAGAACGGACTTGATTTTGACTAACGTACAATAAAACCATATTGATAACGGAAGAACCGTAGATTCTTTCTTTTGAAAACTGATCTTGGCGACGTTTGTCTTTGAATACACTTGCTTGAATGTGTGGAATACTGCTATGTCATTAAAGAGATGCGGTATATTTTCGGTATTACATACAAATAAGATATCTGCGATTTATTCTAAGTACCGCCTAATTGCCTTTTAACGAGGCTCGCTAAAAGAAATAGCTAAGAGAGACGAGTAAATTCTTTGAAAATCGATTTTAAATGAGGTCCCAGGCAGAAGTTCCGGTCAATATGTTATTTATTACACGGTGATAGAAATGTCTTTTGAAATGTAACTGTTTATCTTTCTCTTTTGTATCAGAAGTAGACATGAATTTATGACCGGTAGCAAACAAACTACTTAGGGAAACATTTTAAAGCTTATCAACTTTAGAATCCTTTTCGTTCACGCCGTCGACGAAAGGTCGACTATTACAATTATATAAATACTTGGAATTCACCCTTCGGCTTTCAT
>JAGDQP010012163.1:0-50342 GCA_022664845.1 Lepisma saccharinum
ACTTAGCGCTGACTAGAAGTTTAGCGGTCGATTGTAGAACTGACCCTTAGGCAACTTTAGCTCAAGCCGTTTTTACACTACTTAACAACACATAAATACAGTCTCAAAACTATAAAATTCTGGTAAATATATTTCCTTAAACAAACACATATGACAACCACAATTGAAAATAGAACTTGGAAACGTTAAAGTATGTACACATATGCAAATCACAATTAACAATCAATGATATTTTTTTTAAAACTTCTCTCCCGTGACCTCTGGCTAACGCCGCGGATTTCAGATCTGCACTGGAGAGGCTTGCAGATTCGAATCTTACTGACCCATGCTGACTAAGGTTTTCTTGTTTCAGCAAATTCCGGGATGGTACCTAGACTAAGGACCTGTTCTGTGTCTTTTCCATCTCTTTTCTCGGAAGAGTGCTCACCACTCCTCTCAGATTTTAACGGGCTTACACCATAGCTGCCCGGCCATTTAACATCCAAAACCTTATCCCTTTCAATGCTATCAGATGTAAGTCCTATGTTATATTTGACTACATGCTGAATTTAATTTAGTTTATTGCCACACGACCACCAATATCTGATGATCAAGTACATTCGTCTTCGATTCATTGTATGTACTTGAATGTTCAATAATCTAATGCACTGTACACTCAATAGAAATTACAGCGCCAAATGAATAAATACAACGCGGGAAAAACAATTAAAAGATCCAGTAGGCTATTAAAATAGAACGGACAATGACGAAGGTCTATTTACTTCGTAAATATAAATCTAGAAAGTAAGGCACTAGATGTAGCTCGCAAAATATTCACTACACTGAAAAATTTTTATCACTGTACACAGAGAAAACGTCGTAGAGAGCACAAAATACGGGAAAATACTATAACTAAGTCAGAAACTGTAACGAAGGTACGAATGACAAATCCATTTCGATGACGCAGCAATTACCACAGACTCTACCTGTGGGCGTACTAGGTCCAGTACACGGAGCCACTGAAAGCTTGACCAGTATTCTTGTAGATTGTATTGGAGAACGTTGGCGAGTCAAAACGGTCGAATATGGCAACAAGAGCATTTAGCCAATGGGTTGCGATGGCGTGTCATAGAAACATTAGAACCAGGACAAAGACAGATCGACGTGGCTAGCTGGCTTAATGCCCGTCTTTTGGTGGTCAGCAGGCTATCGAATACGTTCCAGACAACAAAAGATGCCTCGCTAAGGAACAGTGGAGGCCGACCGCATGTAACATCGGCCAATCATTTGAACTTAATGGATCAGATTAAGAACAAAGGAAAAAAAAAAAAAAACACCTGAGCTCAGTTTTGCAAGACTGAGCTCAGACAAAACTATTTTGCGGTTAAACTAATGGTCAAAACGAAAAACTTATAATTATAAATGAAGTCAAGTCAAAAATTAACATAAATTCGAGCATCTGAATTTGTGGCATCTACTGACAGTATTCCCTGAAAAGAACGTAACAGCTCTGATGTGAAAACTATTTAATTCAATATAGGTTGTAGAAACATGTATCTGATTAACACTACTAAATAACTTGCTAAGCAGAAATCATATATTTCCTTTTTTTATATGAATGATACACCACACCAATGCGACATGTCATCACAAACATTCCGTAACTAACTAACACCAGATGTATAAAATATAATTAGGTAAGTAACTATCAACAATGTCGCTTACTGAACGGTTTTCTTAACTACTCTCTGAAAAACAAAAGACTATCTAATTTACATGGATGTATCTTGACAGCATTGACTCGTATCTTATAAAACCTTTTTTAGCCTAACGCTGCATTCACTCCCTCTCTCTTCTAAGGACACATAACATCAACAAAGGCCGAATGCTATCTAACGTCCAACAAATACCAACATCGACTTATACTGATCCAAAAAAGGATATAGCTAATTCCTTTTGATCCTCATCTATTAACCCAAGTACGAGAGGTTAAACTCCTCACACTCCAACACATGAGCATAACCTAAACTTTGGATTTTCTTATCTCCTTCAGCATCTTCAACAGACAACTCCGAGTAACTATCCTTCTTTTTCTTGACATGCTTACAAGAGGGTTCTATTTTGTTTTTATTCGATTTCACCTTTTCCTTCTTCACAACGATGTTAGGTTTCATTTGAACAGTCTCGGCCTGATTAGAGGTCGTCAACTACAGGTATGTGTATATCTGTTCCCAATGCTCCTCGATCTTTATCTCTCTTTTTAAAGTAATTTTAAGAATTAACATGTAGAAAACTGAAAATGAGCAGCGCAATTTACTTTTAACCAAATTAAAGTAACCTGTAATGACATTCCATTTCTGTTCCACCAAGAACGTAAATCCTTTTTATTGATTGAATGGTGAATATTACTAACATCTGTTAAGAATCGTGATTCATGCACTTGCTTGATCTTAAGCTAACTGTGTTAACTGAACCTAACATTGGAGACATCTCTGAGCCATCTACCGTATCTATTTCGGAAGAATCCTCCATTGCCATCAGATACTCAATGTCTTTCATTTGATCTTCTGTTTTGAACGATTTCATATTAGTCTTCATTGTACTTTTCATCTTTGTATAAAGTATATTTGCTCCTTCCTTGATATTCCGAAATTTTCTCACTCGACAAATGATTTTTCTTTGTCTCCTGGGAATAAAAACTTCTGAAATTTGCGTTCTTGAGATTTCATTGGTCTTTGCTCAATACACTCTGACTCTCCTATTAATCTATTAAACCAACCTGGTAGAATGACATCCATACCTGCACGTTCTAATATGAATTGGCTAAACATAGTGTCTGTAATAAAAACTTGTAAGAACCTAACCTTATTCCGAAAATATTACACTGAACGACACGTCCTCAATTATCTGGATTGGGGGATAATTAATCAAATATATGTATGGTAAATCCATTTGGATTCATGCACTGACTTTTTACCTCATCAGATCCGGATTGGTCATAAGGGAAGCCGGGAAATTTCCCGATGGGCCGGTGCTACGTGGGCCGGTCAGGGCTAGTTTAAACTAAATTTCATTTTATTTTATCAATTAACAGAAAGATAAAAATACAATTTTGGGCAGATGTTGAGACACTAGAGATATTTTTCGTGCCCAGTCTAGTGATGAAAGTTCTAAAAGTAAAACGCCGGCAAACAAATTTTAAATAATACGAAATCCACAGTCCAACTGCGACCCACACAAGGATCTACATTATTATACTTAAGCTTTAACGAACAGTGAACTTGTAAAATGAGCTTAATTTTGATCAGGAATATGCACATTAAAGAACTGTCATATTTATCCAGATGGTGTAGGAACACGTATATTATGCTCACAATAGAATAAACTACTCTCTCTCTCTCTCTCTCTCTCCCCCCCCCTTTTTTTGAAGGTGTAAACAGGCAATCCTCACAATAGACTCACATCCTGCGTCATTTCGCCTTCGATACCCGTAGTCGTAATTTCGATTCCTGTCCGGTTCGGTCCTTAGAAGCCTTATTAGTTTGTTAGACCTTAATACCAATTCACTTTCCTTCACTGCTTTTAATGATTTGTTAATATGATAACCCCCACCCCTACATTTAGGAAGTGCAAGCAGACAAATAACTCAATGAAAGACTTATCAACTTTCTTTATCAATTTTTCAAAATGTGTTCATCTGACAATTCACGAGAAAAGTTACAAATTTTTAGAAAGAAAAAAAATAAATTTGTGTCCGCGTGGATTAGTAGAGTAAATTAGACAAAAATGGCGGACGTCACGTGATCACCTTATCAATCTATTTTTTCCTCGTATTTAGCGTTGTTGTACGGAACTGGCATTTTTAGAAGATGTTATTTGAGATGTTATGCAGGTAATCTGAAATTTAGGTGTAATTTGGACCGATATGACCTTTTTTGGTGCCACGGGTAGAAACTGGTTTCAGATTTGAAACCATGGAAGTTCTATTTCTCCGCGAGAACCCCCTTCCCATGAGGTGCTCCTCTAGTGTCTAGACTTTTAGTAAGTATAGCCTATGTGGGTTAATGGAATGGATTGATTTTTGCGTTCAAGTCGAGATAAAAGGTTTCTTTAATTTTAGGGAAAAAATAATTTTATTCATTTGTAGGCGAGCTCCCCTTGGTAGTTGATGCTTATTTAAAAGAGAACTAAGAGAATCTGTGGAGAAGAAATGAAGTCTTACTTTGAACCGTTAGTTTTTTTTTTTAGATTAGAAAAGAAGAAGAAAAAATAAACATAGATAGGTTCATAGTAGAGTAAACGAAACGATTGAACTGGTTGAAATTTGTACATCATTGTTAGCAGATTTGCAATACAGCCTTTGAATTTGATCAGACATGAACTTTGTATGTTAATATTGTCTAAAGCCATGTGATTAGATGACTAACGTATGATGTACACAACTAATCTGAAAAAAAAAAATAACTATACTGATAGAAAAATAGGGCACGCATATTTTGAAAATCAGTTGCAGAAATTTTTACGCTAGCTTCAGAAGCATCATTCATTGGAGTAGATGTTTCTTTCGTCTTAAAATATTCGCTTATGA
The DNA here is from genome assembly GCA_022664845.1 of Lepisma saccharinum. NCBI lineage: Eukaryota > Metazoa > Arthropoda > Insecta > Zygentoma > Lepismatidae > Lepisma > Lepisma saccharinum. Next base: position 4,568 of record JAGDQP010012163.1, read on the forward strand.
AGAATGACCACGATTTAAAAGTACTAATTACGATTAAATGAAGTCTTGTTAAATATTCTCCAGTCAAGGGCGTTGGTAGAACGCTGGTTTTACATTTGTAAAGTTGTGGGTTTGTACTCAGCGGACGGACATTGTAAGGAAAGTTTTACCAGGAATGCTTGAACTTAGACCCTGGTCAAGTTCACCTGTAAATGGTAGTTGGTATTGTGACTTGATTCGTAGAAATAAATAAATTATTAAAAGACCTCTTTTAGCTGTTGGAGAATAAAAGTATGCATACCGTAGAAGTTACCTAATGGTAAATATAATTTGTTTAATTTCATACCTTTGGTCCATTTCCCTTTACCTCCAAGATGTATCTCTACGTATTCGTTGCGATTGGAAACAAGTAAAACTCATAGCATGAGAAAGCGGTGAAAACGTTAATGTCATTGGAGTCGAACTCACATTACATGAGATTAATATGTATCACACAATGAACTAAATAAAGATAGTTTGTTAAATGAACAACTCACTGCCTTCATTTTTACAGAACTCGGATCGTAGCATAGGTTAAATAGTAACGATTTTCTTGAACCAAATTTTATTTTTATGATTAAAATTTTACATCTATTCATCTCTTCTTTATTTAATTTGCTTACTATAGAATGTAATATTTCATAAACATTAGACATAATTAGCTTTGGATTCGAAAATTTCAGGGTTCTATACCAGCGGTTAATCTTTTTGACTGAGATTTTATCAAAAGAAAGAAATTTTATCTATGCCCTTTAGGTATATGAAAGTGAGGTTGGAACAGAGAAGGGAAAGGATGTGGGAAGGTGTCAGCCAGGTTGTGAGTTAAATGTACCATCCCGGCATTTGCTTGTTGCGACTGAAGACTTTAGTGAGGATGGTCATTGACTCGAATTGAACGAATAATCTTTCCGAATGCTAAACAAATGCTCTACCACTCAGTCACGGCCGCTTGATGAGTTCTTTCCAGGGATTTTTATTGGTCAAATGAGATAAATGGAAGGAATTAAACTTTTAACTTAGGATCTGACTGACTCTTTACCACATCCTTTGCCCTATCTTTCCTCCGTCTGACCCATAGTTATCTAAAGGACATAAATTTAAATTCTAAATTTTAAATAAAGGTCAGAATATAGAACAATTTTACACATGAATAAACAGTAATAACGATGGGTCATGTAATGGGTTTGTTTTATTTTCTGGATTAGTGAGTTTCAAACTTAATCCGCTGATCCGTTTCAGCTCTGGTTGAGTTGAAAGTAAGGTATAATCAGTCAGGCCCTGTACTGAATATATGTGATCTCGTTGGGAACTTGAACTGACTGATTTCTTTACAATAAATGATATACGGATGTTACACTATTATAGACCCTCGCATTAATCAAATTTGTTAAACCTTCAGCCTTGCGTCCAGGCTTTGTACACTTGAAATTAAAATAATCTTTGCAGATGGCAACAGAAGGGATTAAAATTGAACATTATAAAAGATACAATAAACAGTCATTTTTTCTTTTACACATCAAGGTAAAACTTTGGGATTATCAGAAAAGGACAGATAGATAAAGACACATACACACAGAAGCATAGTAACACACACTTACTTCAGAAAATAAAAATAAAAAAAAGGCAGATCAGAAAAGGACAGAGAGATACATATACACACAGAGACATATAGTAACACACACGTTCCAAAAAAATAGAGCCAGCTAGATAGACAAACAGATAGATAAACAGATCAGAAAAGAACAGATAGGAAAATACACATAAACACAGAGACATAGTAACAGAGACGTCTCTCCAAATAGACACAGACAGACCGATAGAAAGATGGACAGACAGATCAGAAAAACAGATAGAAAGACACACATATATATATATATATACAGAAACACTAATACATAGGTTCTTCAGAAATAGAGATAGACAGAGAGATAGAAAGAAAGACAGACATATCAGAAAAACAGATAGAAAGACACACACACAAACACACACATATATATATACAGAGACACATACTTAAGAAATAGAGATAGACAGACATATAGAAAGAAAAAATACAGACATCAGAAAAACAGATAGAGAGATACATATACAGAGACATACTAATACATACGTTCTTCAGAAATAGAGACAGACAGATCAGAGAAAACAGAAAGACACATATATACACAGAGACATACTAATATACAGATTCTTCAGAAATATAGATAGACAGACAGACAGAAAGAAAGATAGACAGACAGATCAGAAAAACAGATAGAAAGACACATATACAGAGACATACTAATACACACGTTCTTCAAAAATAGAGATAGACAGACAGATAGAAAGAAAGACACAGATCACAAAAAAATATTGTATTCAAACATGAAATCGAAATAGTAAACAGAATATTGAATTGGAACTTCAAATTTAATATCGAATGGAAATATCAAAGTTAATATTGATCAGAAATATTGAAGAACAGAGTGTTGACTTGAAATCCAAACTTAATATTGTATTCAAACATGAAATAGAAATAGTGAACTCAATATTGAATTAAAACATGAAATTCAACATCGAATGGAAATATCAAAGTTAATATTGAATAAAAAATATTAAACATCAGAGTGATCAATTACGACTTTGAAGGTCTTGGAAACAATTCCAACGGCTGCTTATCTTCACTGAAGATTTTCCACTTTATATTACTCACAGGAGGCAAATGCTAGGATGGTATCTCTAAACCAGTCCGTGGCGAACTACGTTTTCGAAAGAAAATAACAGCAGGAAAGTAATACATGCTGTTTAAGAGCTGCTGATTGTAATCGTGGTGCTGAAATAGCAAATTAGAAACGTCCTGGGGGCTGTTAGTTTTTAAGCATTTGCTTGGCGAGCGAATATGAATGAGTTGCTCATTAACCCGTATTAGCAGAGAGCGTGATGAATGAAATGTCTACATCCCTCTTTTTACACATGATGGTACAAGTAAGGAAACAGCCTCGCAGGACCTCAATGCCCAGAGGACAGAATGCAGCTGGCAGCGACTAGTCCTGTAGGAAGTCAGGGGGTGAAAATGTCGGGGTTTGGACTGTAGACTGGTAGGACACCGACATTGTAACTCAAACGGACCTATACGTGGTGACTTTGAACTGTTAGTCACCTGCAGGAGAAGATAAATTAGAAGAACTGGAGAATGAACTCAAGAGAATTAAGTGGGAACATCATAGGACTATCAGAAGTGCGGAGGAAGAATGAAGAGCACTTGGAACTACGGTTAGGGCACCTGTTCTACTTCAAAGGAACGGAAAATGGGAAATCGACAGGCGTTGGCGTTATAATAAATAAATAAAGACCTGAAGACACGGATCACAGAAATTGAAGGAATTTCAGACAGAATCACACGGATAGTAATGAAGATAAACAAGTGATACAGTATGGAAATTATATACCTATTGACCCCGGAAAATGAAATCTTGGCAAAAACTCTGACCTTCAGGCCGTGGCTCAGTTGGTAGAGCGCTGCCATTGCATTCGTAAAGTCCTCGGTTTGTACCCAACGGACAGGCATTCTAACGGAAGTTTTATCAGGTTTCTCCTCAGTCACTCCAGGATATAGGTGAAATGCTAGATTTAACTGAGACCCTGGCGAAGTTAACTTGTAAATGACAATTGGTATTGTCATTTGACTCGTAGAAGTAAATAAAAGACCTCTTCCAGCTGGTGGAGAACATAAGTATGGATACCGTACAAGTGACTTCATGCTTAATCTAATTTCTCAGGTGCTTAGTTTCATACCTTCGGTCCAGTTCGTTGTGATTAGAAACAAGTAAACTCATAGCATAAGAAAGCCGTGAAAATGTCAATGTTCTGGGAGTCGAACTCACACTACTTACGGTCATTGCGTATCACGGAACGAATAAAGAAAGATAGTTTCTTCAATGGACAGTCCACCGTCTTCATTTTGCAGAACTTGAATCGTAGCATGGGTTAAATAGTAGACCTACTGATTTTCTTCAACTAAATTTTATTTCCATGATTAAAATTTACATCCATTCATTCCTTTTTTATTGAATCTGCTTAGTACAAAATGTAATATTTCGCAAACATTACACATAATTGACTTTGGATTTAGAAAGTCCAGGGTGGGCGGAATAGGAAAGGGAAAGGATGAAAGAAGATATTAGCCAGCTTTTAAGTTGAGTTGTCTGTTGCGAGTGAGGAAAAATTTAGGCAGAATGGTTGATCACTCGGATTGAACTCACGACTTTCTGAATGCTAAACGAACGCTCTAACACTGAGCCACGGTCGCTTGATGAGTTCTTTCGAGGGTTTTTATTAGTCAAAGGAGAAAAATACAGGGATTGTACTTTCAACTTAGGATCTGAGCGACTCTTTACAACATCCTTTGCCCTATCTTTTCTCCGCCTGAGCCATAGTTGTCTAAAGGACATACATTTAAATTCTAAATAATGGGCAGAACAAAAAGAAAATTTTTTACAAATTAATAAACAGTAAGAATGATAGACCATGTAATGGATCTGTTTTGCTCTCTGAGTTAGCGAGTATTAAACCTGATCCGGTGACCCGTTTCAGCTCTGATTAGTATTAGAGTTGAAAGTAAGGTCTAAGCAGTCACTAATTTAAGTTCCTTTGAGCTAAAAGCAGGCTTGCCCTGAACTGAATATATGTGATCTGCTTGGGAACTTAACTTGACTGACCTGATGTGGGACCTTTACTACTCGCCCCTGCATACTCCTATGGAACCAAGTTAAAAAATGTTTAAAGATCATAATTAATTCATCTTTTCCTTTTCTTTTCTCATACGCCACAGTCTACTCATTCTAAGTCCTAATTCAAGTAAGCTTATTTAAACCATGTCATTCAAATATATCATATTTCACACTAAAATTTAAACGCAATCACCCTTTAAAAAAAGGCCCTCTTACGAAAGTGCGTTCATATGTAAATGGGAAATAGCTCAGTGCTAGAGCAGTTGCATAGCAGTTGCTAGAGCACCCATTCGGGAGGTGGTGAGTTCAATCCCAGCTATCAAACATCCTAAATGAGCATCAATGAATGCAATATACACGGACTGGCTCTGTAGCATTCCACTCATCTCTGATGCTTGAGATCATCCGTTCGATCCCAGCTCATGTCATATACACTCTCCGCAGGATAAACACCATATGCATGAGTTTTCCCGTTTCCTCCAACTTTCTTCATTCCACTAATTCTCTCATCATCATCCATTCGCATGAATGAAAAATTCCCAACTTCGCCCCTCCCACCACTGCATTTAAGCATGAATAAAAAAAAGCTATTTAAGCATTAACAAAAAGGCATGGGATGGTGGGAGGGGTGAAGTTGGGAATTGGTGACATGAAAAAATATTCAACTTCTTGAGGAAAAAATATAACGTGTTCTAAAACTTGTTAAAAAAATTGAGAAACACAATTCACAGGGGAAAAGTCCCATTATTTCATTCCATCATTTATTAATCAAGGCTATTCTTCTATTTTTAAAATAATTTTTTTACGTTCATAAAAAAACAAACTAGAGCTACAGTTTCACTAATATTCGCAAAGGCGATGATTCTACTCTATCAGAAGACAAGTATTTGATCGAGTAAAACTATGGTGTTTTCCCATTGTTTTTCATCAGATGAACTAGAAGTCGAAGAGACAGGAGTTACAAAAAGAGCGAGCGTTACCAACTGGAAACTTTTATGTTACTTTAGTCCTTCAGCCTATAACATTTGCATTTAGTTCAAAGTTGAAATTTCTTAGACAAATTCGTTTTTATGACTGTGCTGTATGTTATTTTATTGCCTCATTTTACAATTTTTAATTTTTCTATTACACATTCTTCTGCAATAACAATAATAATAATAATACAATAATAAAATGCAAGGTGAAAGTAAGCGCTTGAACAGGAATTCCAACCGTGGACCGTTAGGTTAAAAGTCTAACGCTCTACCAACTGAGCTATTCGGGCTATGGGCTATTGAAGTGATCTTCCTGTAGACAAAACCAGAACATCCGCTTTCAACCGGCATAACTAACATCAGATGTATATAATATAATTAGGTAAGTACCTATCAACAATGTCGCTTACTAAATTGCACAAAAGACTACCTAATTTACATGTATCTTGACAGCATTGACTCATATATTTTTTTATTAAACCTTTTTAGCCTTTAGCTTCACCAAATTTCAATTTCATTGAATTTTTTAAAAATTATTTATGCCTTCAAAATATTTTGTTTAATTTCAAATCAAGGGTGACGGTTAAAGAGCGGAAGAGACTGGTACAGATCAATGGCACAGTTCTGGAAACACTATAATTTACTATTAGGACAGAGACAAACATGTACCGTTTATATTCAGTTATATTGGTTCTCTTACCTATTTTACCTTTAGCACAGAAGACAGATCAACATAACGCTCGTGGCTACCAAAACTGCCAATTCGCGCCATCTACTGGTGACACTGTATCACATGTGTGACGGACTGTTGTCACTCATGCAACATTCAGTGTATATTGTGTCATTTTTGCCCTTTGTATTTTCGATTTCTAATCCACTAGAAATAAAGGATTACGTTTTTAAGTCCAGTGCTCTATGAAACTAACTGCTTCCCGTATGAGTTTTAGACATCACCCTAGTAGCACAAATGTTGAGTACACGTTTATATAACCCAAATTGAATGTTTATTACACGCTATAACATATAGTTAACAACATTAAATTTAGGTTGAATTAATGTTTATTCAACCTTTGTGCATTAGTCAATGCTTCAATTTATTCCAAAACTATGAACAGTAAAAAGAGTTTTACGTGTAAGACTACTTCTTTACTTCTTGCTAACGTTACTCTGAAAATTGACTTAAGACTGAAGTTGATACTGAAGCAATTAATAGCATGTTATGATCTCCTTTCTTGTATAATAGCTCTGCAGCTACTTTTTCATTGGCAACTTGTATTCTATTCTTCTTCTTAACACTGAGAAATAACTTTTCGCTGTAAAGTTGTGTCTGCCTGTGGTTCTCTGTTTCGACTCCGATGATTTTATGCAAAAATCGGCTCCGTTTTCCGTTCTTGGTATTTTGTTTATCTCCAAGAAACAACGTCTATCTGCTCTGCATTCCTATTGATGAAGCAACGTTCTTTTCAATTGTTTTCTTATTATCTCTTTCTCAACTGTTTTTCAATTCTCTTTCAGAGGTTTAACTGGCAACTTTCGTCCTAAGGGAATGACGTACCCAAGCGAGCACATTTCCGGGAGGACACGGATAGGGAAGGTAGCGAACAGGGATAAGCTGATCATTCCATCATTTACCTAGTGAGAAACTGAGGAAAACCTCGGACAGGGATGGCTGATAGAAGAGCTCGAAATCGTGTGCCTCGCCATGCCGATTCAAAATGCGCGACGTTATCTACTAGATCACAGGTACTGAATTATCTCGACTCTTGTGTGGTGTGTTTCTATTTGTATAACATTTGAATCCTCAAACTCGGTATCAAACGGGTTACGCTAAATCTATGTATTTGTTCCCAAAAATTAATTTCTCGTCTCTCACAAGAGACATTATCTAACTGTCCCACTCCTATTTCCTTGAAACTTTGTACGTTTATAGAGGAGCTAAAATCAGCAGACACTTCCTCCCCCCCCCCCCAAAAAAAAAGGATTGACTGGGCAAACCCCCTCCAAAGCTTAAGAATGGCAGTATGTGAAACTGATAAACAACAATATGTTCCAGATTTCCTTGAAAATTGGTACGTTTGTAGAGGAGCTAAAATTAGCGCGCGCGCGCACACACACACACACACACACACATATATATATATATATATATATATATATATATTGTTTCGGCCCAATAACGATTTGAAGGGGCAAATCCCTCTCCAAAATTTAACAAGGGAACAATGTGGAAGTGCTAAAACAGAAAATGTCTATCTCTGATTTTCTTCAAACTTTGCAAGTGTGTAGAGGGGTTAAAATTAGAGGATACATATTTTTTGTTTGGTCCGGAAAACTGTTTAAGGGAAACAACTTCCCTCCAAAGTTTAAGAATGGCACAATGTAGACGTGACAAAACACAAAGGAAGCCATATACATTTTGCACATGTATAACACACAAAATGTAATGGAACATACAATGCACATTAACTTACAATGTAGTCACCAATGTATATAAGAACGAACGTATCTCTAATTTTGGCCTCTCTGTACATTACCAATGCCCTCGTTGACTACATTGTACGTCAATGTGCTCTGTATTGTTAGCGACTTGGTTGACAATTTTGAGAAAATATTTTATTTCAAGTTACAACATTATTTGGTTAGGAAATAAAGATGACTGTACAAGTTAATGTTCATGAACCTTACACGTCACAGAAACATGTTAGGAATCAGGATATAATAGAAGCTTCATGACTGTGAGATTCTTCGATACAAGCTGGTTGTTCAAACGAAACGAAACGAAATTTTTCGCCGCTCACCTCATGTCCATTGCTGACACAAGGAATATGATGAAAGAGACGAAGAACAAAAAGTTAACAGATTGCATTTTGAAGTCAAAAACCAGGAACGGAAAGTTTACGAAGAAAATCTGTCTTTGAGATATAGCTCAAAGAGTATATCGGGAACTCGAAAGAGTACACATCGAAGACGCGAGTATACGGTGTCACGTAAACGCGAATCAGTTCGATTCACAAGCCAACATTCTAAGTCACAATGGACGATGGAAGGACAACCAGATTGCAAGTCAGCAATTTATTTATTGATTGGAATAAGGTCACACAATTGCCAAGTTTCGCTCAGTTATAATTTTGAAATCCGAAACATAAAATGTTCAGTCAAATAGTAATCAAGAGTCATTTAGACTATAAGGCCAATAGCCAATGTTCAGTTTGTAGGACGCTCTTATTTATGAAATTTGTAACAAAATGTATAATTTATTATTACCCTGATCCATACTCAGCTTAGAACGTAAACAAATAAAAATATTGGAAGTTGTGCAACCAGCAACACGCATAGACGCTCTAGGTACCGCCAAGTTACGCCCAATTCATTAGCACTATGGACGGCTATGGTGATTGCGAGCTCGTACTTAATTGACCAAAACGAATAGCATAAGAGTATGTTCCATTACATTTTCTGTGTTATACCTGTGTAACATGTATATGTTTGTGTTTGGCACTTCCACATTTTGCCTTTCTTGAAATCTGGAAGGGAGCTCTCACATTAAACCAGTTTTCCTGACCAACAAAAAAAATACGTATCTTCTACTTTTAACCCCTCTACATACTTGCAAAGTTTGAAAGAAATCGAAGATAGACATTTTCTGTTTTAGCACTTCCAAATTTGGCCCTTGTTATATTTTGGAGTGGGATTTGCACAATCAAACAGTTTTTGAGCCAAAGTAAAAAAAAAAAAAAAAGTGTCTGTTAATTTTAGCTCCTCTACAAACGTACAAAGTTTCAAGAAAATCGGAGGAGCCCACTTAGATAATGTCCCTTGTCAGTCACGAAATATGCGACAGATTCTTTAATCTCCCAACGTTACGCTCATTTCTAAAATATACTTACGCCATATTTTTCTTCAGTAGTTTCACCGTCTGTCACTGTGAGTTGTTCTGTCACTGTAAGTTGATACTGATCAGAAATCTTTGGTAAGGTCTCAAGTGCTTTGTTAACCACGCCCTCCATCCACTCTCGCATCTTGGTTTGTAACAGGAAACAGTCTTTGTCCCTCCAACTGTCAATACTTCTACAAAAAAATAAATAAATAAAAAATAATAGAATCGTTAGCATAAACTACAGAAAGCAGACAAGTGCTTTAAAAGGAATGAAATACAATGAACTATGAAACAAAGACTAAAATAAAACTGATCAGAAGATATAATAACGAAGTGACATTAGTTAATGAAACAATTTTCATAACAAGGAATTTCTTTTCATTCCCACCTTTACATACCAAAACAGACTAAATAACTAATACTACTACTACTTCAATATTACAAGATTTGAAGACTGTAGGTAAACTAGCTTTTAAAACTGAACATATGAACATCTAGTGGATGTAACAGCTACAGTAGAGGAAATTAAGAAAACTGGAAATTTATGTTCTAGGTAAAAATCCTTACTACAAAAGCTATATATGGTAATAGAGGAAAACTCTGAAAATAATGTATTTTAGAGTTTCCACTAACAAAGAATGCTTCCTAATTGTAAAAGATATGAAAAATGGATTTGATACACCACTTCAACCTACGGGTGTTCGATAAGGCTGAGGAACTTTCGAACTTCAGGTGTGAAAATGTATCGAGTTGTCATCGGTTACGCGAAATCGTTCAAATATTTGAAATTATCGAAGTTTCGGGTATTATCGAAAATTCGAGTATTATCGAAAGTTCGGGTATTACTGAAAGTTCGAGTATTATAGAAGTTTCAGGTATTATCGAAAGTTCGAATATTATCGAAGTTTCGGGTATTATCGAAAATTCGAGTATTATCAAAATTTCGGGTAATTTTGAAAATTTGATTATTACAGGAATTTCGGTTATACTCGAAACTTCGAATATTATTTCTCTGTGTGTGTGTGTGTGTGTGTGTGTGTGCGCGCGCGCGCGCGCAGGCGCGCCACAGCCAACAGAACCGGCACGGCAAACCTTGTCAGTCGCACCATTTCATTTCAAGATTGTGGCCAAAAGAAAATGGAGGCCAACGGGAAAGTGACGAAGTACGACCATGTTAATATTCTAAACGGGTGAATCGAATCGAGTGATTCTTTACACGATTACTGACCTTAGTCACCTACACGTTATAGGCTTATAATTTCATGGGGCCGCTGGCCCCGGCGGGTGCCAAAGGGAATGTTCGAAAACTGCAAAAATGGGGGTTCTTTTGCGACCTCGTATTATAGTAAAAGATAAGTGATTGGCTTTTTGTTTCGAAAAAGAAAGAAACAATGATAGGTGTTGTGTGCAGGGCATTGATAAGATCATATTTCTTTCAACAACGGCAAACCAAAGAACTGCACGGCCGGTTTTCTTTGAAAGTCCGTTTGAAACGTAATACGAAACAGCTGGGATAACTCTTGAGGAAATAATAGTCTGTTTTTCTTCTGCAGACAAAGTTCCCTGACTTTTCCAGGTTTTCCAGCAGCATTTTCAGAAATTTCCAGTACCCATTCGAAAAAAAAAAAAAAAAGCACCATTTAAGACTAAATTTTCTGTAGTTTGTTATCTGAATAGTAGAGTGATAGACTGTTGTTAGCACTTGGTAGACTAGTTCATATTATAACTGTCAGAAAACTACTCGTAATTATCGGGAGCTTTTAGAGATTCAGTTACATATTCTCTTCGCGAAGAAGTAGTACAAATATGATTAAATGTTAGTCTACGTGTAGTTCTGTTATGTTAGTCTACGCAATGGGCTTCCACAACAGATTTTCTACCTTTCTGCCATCAAACTTACTGGTGGTTTAAACTTGAACTCCGCCGCTGAAAGTTGTACAAATTTTATATTTCATTCAACACTAATGTAACTTCTTCTGAAGATCTTCTAGTTTTCTGTTAATGTCTTGTACATCTTTTGTAGACTCTTCTATAAGCTTGGCCTTTTTCTGCTGAAGATTCTTTATGAAAGTAACCACATACATGCTTTCGCTCGGTTTCTTTTTGTTCCGTTTCCTTTAACTCTTCTTTCTTCTTGGATAGAGCTGTTCCCCACACTGATCGTGCATTTCTGGCTGCATGAATGATGCTTTTTCTAACAACAACTTTTTTCACCCCTCCAGTATACACAACACTGTCATACACTAGCCTCTGTGCCACAAGCGACTGTTCACAGAGATTCTCTATTAAGCATTTTTCGTTCACGGAAAAACCACGCTCCACAGTTGCATTTCCGTGAGATAGCATTAATAGTTTCTTCAGAAATGCCACAAACGTATCATCAACATCCACTTGTACCAAAGGTAGCACACGGAAGAACCAAAAATGATCAAGTCTTTCCCTGTGAGCATCCGAAGAATTTGCTGCTGTTCTCACTGCATTCTTTGAACATACAGTTATGTACTGTCTTTTTAAGGCATCACATGCTGGACCACTGAAATGATTAGCTTTGAAAAGCTCATCTAATATAATGTTAAACTGTTCTTTGTCTATGACATCACTGTTAAGTACCGATTCTGAGAAAATGCAAGCCGAACCGAAAGTTACGTTGTACTTCAAGGAACATTTACTAAGCACTTTCTGGATGAAAGAACCTTCCTACAATCCGTTCGGAATTGAAGCATTTGACGGTCACTTATTTGCTTTGTTCTTCTCAAAGCAGCTCGTGTACTGAATCCAAAATCAATGTTCTCTGCACTTAAGAGTACACCACCATCTTTAGATAAGTCTATCTTGCACAGATCTTTTGACGAACTACACTTCTCAAGGACAGAGTTCTTCCAAACCTTCCTATGATGGATCTGACTAAGGCAGATAATGCCTTGTACGAATATGGCACTAATGGTTCATTGGACTGGAATCTTGTCAAAAATGGTTCACAGCCTGCAGCCACAGTTTGAAAGAAAGCTAACTTTGAATCTAACAAAGGATCCTCAAGCCCCTGGGAAATGTTTTTGAAGCTCTTGCAGTTTACTGTAAGCTTCTTCTTCTGTACCACCTTCACATACTTTCTTTCTCAAATACGGTAGTAACACAATAGCACGCTGAGTCACATCAACATTAAACAACCATGTCACAGGGCAGAACTTGTTTGGGAACATAGTACATCCAGTATATTTTGTAAAGTCAGCTCTTCTTGCAGGTACATTTTTGAATAAGTTACATAAATCACGAAGAAATGTTACAACGTCAAAGTCACTCTTCTGAAAAGATGTCTTGAAGGTCCCATGTAACACATGCAAACCACAATTTCCCAGTTCCAGGATTTTCTTAACTTACTTTATCTTTTTGAAGTTTCATCTGTTTAGCGATATCACTGTCAGGAAACATAATGGAAAATAAATTAACAGCGTTAACTGCACTTCTGTTTGACTGATGATTAACCACAGTGTGGATGCATCACAGTATTTCTGCACTTGTAACACTGTCTTTCTCAAAAATAAATTCATCCTTGACTGACGAAGATCCACTGGATTCATTTACGGAGTGTGTAACAGATGCTGCTTGCGCTGTCAATTCATTCTCTAGAACACAACTGCTGCTTTCAGTGGTTGCAGATGTTTGCACGATTAGAGCTGGTACACAATGCGGTTTGCTACTGCTGGTACACAATGCGGTTGGAGCACTGTTTCGTTCCCCTGAACCTTTCACAAAACGACTGATGATACTCTGTAGTTTAGCATCAAACAGCTGCTTGTGCTTCTTTCCTTTAGCGTGACTTAAAACAGCCTGTTTACCCATGTTACTTAACCCAACCTTTGTCTTACACATAATGCAGAAGAATGAATTAACGTCATTTTCCACTGGTTTTAGCCATTCAGAAAATTCAGAATTCAGAACCCATGAATTACTGAAGACTGTTCGTTTTGCCACATTGGAATGCCTTTAAATCACAATCCTTTCAAAATCTGAAAAGAATTTTGTACAATTAGATGTAAAGGTTGTAACAAATTATTTCAAAAATTTTAGTTTGTATTAAAATAGTTGGTTTCACACAGACATTCAAATCTGCATTGGGCATTGCAGGTTAGATTTACTTAGTCAAGCAGAAGGAAACCGTGAAGGTTGAAGTATAAACCGAATTTAAAATCGGTGCAACATATGCGAAATTTTTAAATGTACTGTTTCTAACTTTGTAATTTTCAACAAGATAAGCATTTTTTTTATATATATATAAAATTATTAAAATTTTAAATTGTTTATAAAATTTCCAGAAATATTAAGAATTTCCCCGACTTTTCCAGAAAAATGAAATTACCTGACTATTCCAGGTTTTCCAGACTTTGCAGACACCATGTTCTTTCCTTAAGAAGTGTTCGGAAGTTATTGAATTTGAAACGCAAATTGAATTAGAGCCGTATGAAATGTAATTATTAGATCTTTACATTAATACTGAGAAGAAAACTTACGCGTGATATGAATGGCAACGTAAAGACAATTCACATTTATATATTTTCAAAAATAGAAAGATAAAAATTTTCCAGTTACCAGACAGCGCTTTATTCAGGAATATATATATATAAATGTACTATGTAGGCCTGGTTGTACATTCCCTCAAACATTGACTAAAGCACCCTTTTAAATCTTTCGCAAGACGTACTTCAATACCTCTTTTCTTCCCGCCGCATTGATGTAATCGGTCCAGGGTTGGAATCTTAGTCAGAGCCCGTATGTTTATTCTCACCCCTCTTCCTCCATTCCTTTTGTCTCTTTCCTGTCATATGTAAAAGTAAAGTTCTCCCTTGTGCTTAGCACCACCCCATGAAGACATATAGGGAATGCGGAGTTAAGGCTCCACACTTTCTTGATCTCAGCCGTAGATGAAGGTGATGTTATCGGCACCACGCCTCGAGTCTCGAACAGTTTGACAATCCGCTCGACAAAGGATTCTTCCCTCGACGATCGGTAACATCCTTCCCTCAAAGTCGAGGCTCTAGGCAGACATGTATCCAGAAACTAATTTTGAGTGGAGTCTGCATACCCCAATTTGGGGGAACCCCGATGTCGTAGGGTAACCAAAAGCACCTGATACTTGACACATGCATTTAAACCAGTCCTCAGTAAAATCGAACAATTCGTTCGAAAGTTACCGTCGCTTTTACATGCCTACAATCAAAGTACGAAGAACAAATACTGGGATTCGAGGGGGTTCCCCTTGTCGTAAGGCAACACAAAACAATAGTGTCTGACGAAAGCAAAGGGGAACATTTTAAAGTAAATTTCATCAAAATCGGACAATCCGTTCGAAAGTTATCGTCGGATGTCACAGACAAGCAGACAGACAGCGCGATCGCTTCGCACCCAAAATTCTCAAGGTTTATTTCAATGATACTCAAAGTTTACGTATTATATGAAATTTCGACAGTCTCAATTACTCGAAGGGTTTCGAGTGCCGAATAATAAATTTTCTAACTCGAAGTTCGGTAAGTCTTCAGCCTTATCGAAGTTTCTTGCCTCTACCTATATCAGAAGCTGTCCCCATCCAGAATTTTAATTTAAACCCTCGAAACCAAATGCAACATTCAGGATTCTCCTTTTTCTGCTTGCCCTGTTGTTGGCGCAATCGATAAAGTGACGGTTTGGAGGTTAATGGTGTTCTGGATTCTAATCCCGTTCGGGTGATGCATGTTTTCTTTTCCTCCCCCCCCCCCTCTCTTTCCTGACAAACTACTTAAACCTTGTACATAAACACTGGACTTAACCATGTAGGAAAAACTTTTCTTTCACTTCATTTCAAGGGAGGCAACACTGAAAGTGAACACTCTGCATATATGTAGTACAACTATGTACAACTATGATGACCTCGAATGCATTGTTTCTTCCAAACACTCCGATAATCCCGAACTTTTCAAAATATTCAAACGACTCATGAATGCGATCGTATTGAGATGTTTCAATATTTGCTGCTTTCAAACAATTCCAGACTCTCAAACACTTCGAGTGCATCAAACACTTCGAGAGTCTCGAAAGTTCGATAATTCGATAAAATTCTTTATCGACGAAACGGTTTTGAAATTTTATCGAATCGTTATCGATTACTCGATTATCGGAAGAGCCCTACTTCGACCTTCAGCTAAGCAGTGGCTGCTAAAGACCATAAATGCTATGGTTCAATAAAATTATTAGGATCGTCAAGTGCAGATTACGGCAGCACTTGCATATATTCTCAATATCCTCAAATCCACTTACGCAATCAATGTGAAATTTTCGTCACATGATAAGACTATATAAAACCTTTCACTACGATGTCACACGTAATGTCGTGTTGCCAAAATTACTTAAAAAAGGGTTATTTAAATTACTTAAAAATCATACATTAGATTACATTTTTAGAGTGAAAACATACTGCTTAACACATCCCTCACATGAAGCAGTATTGCATACTTCAGGATATAGAAAAGTGCGAGAGGTTCACGAAAGCATGTAGTTACTTAATCCAATGCGATCACACTGGTTTTGACTTGCACGCAAACTCAGGTTTGGTGGGATGTATCGAAAGAGTACACCAGTACAATAGTAGTTATCGTAGCCGTGTAATCTCCATACAATACCTGGATTTCACACTAGGTCGGTCGGCGTAATCGTCAATGTTCGTACTTCGATCATCGTAGACATTACACACCTCTTTATCAAAACTATGGCACAAGTTACGGTACATCATTATATTGAGTACGTGACAAAGATAACATGTCACATGTATCTTTCAATACCGACATACGGGAAATCCTAGTATAAGTATTGAATAGAACATAAGTTTTTTTAAAAAATTCACGATAATCTTTTCCGATAAAGGTTAAGGTTCTTTTTGACGCGTTGTCAAAGGAACAAGGACATGGGAATTGGACAGGTTAAAAAGAGCAGTGGAACCTTGTTAACGAGTATATAAATTTCACTGGGTAACAGCTGAGCAGCAAACGAGTTGTCAGTTTCGTGAGTGGTGGAATGTGCCAGTAACTGGAAAGAAACTGGTTGATAAAGTTAATCAAAATGTTCAACTTGCTGAAAACGTTGTTTTTTTTCCCTCTTTATTTAATTATGTGGATATATCGGCGAAGTGAGTATCACTAAAAGGAAAATAAGAAGCGTGAAATGTCTATTTATCTGAGTAATGAATGCCATCTGAAATTTTATGTAAGGAAATTTTAAGGTGTTAATGCCTGAGACTGCGTCATCGCTTTTTGCGTCCCTAACGTGCTTGGATATTCAGATATGTGTTTCTTTTTTGTCATCCCTATATACTGTTCACTGCATCGGCATGTGATTTGATATACCACTCCCTGAGCCGTTCAGAACAAAGTAACTTTTGTATTGCGTGAAATTTTTGTTCAAATTTTTTGGCAGAGTTAACGTTAGATTATATTACTTAAATATTTTCTTAAGCTTATTGGTACTGCAGTGGTATAGGAGTATACCTAAACAGGTTTTGTTCCTGCATTGTTGTGTGAGCTATTCTAAATTTAAGATTCCGGAACTTTTGTTCAACTTCATGATACCACATTGTTTTGGTGTAACCGTTTATTTGACCTAACCAGAAAAGGTCATCTATTCTTCCTTCGAGTCGTTAGGGGCTGCATAAATTTTGAAACCGCGTAAAAACAAATTCAGTCATATGTTATATTTCATCTGCAAAGAGTACTCAAAGTCTTGGTGAATGTTGTACACTAGATGTGGGTTTGCGATTTTTCTAGTTTCAAACATACTGTCTAGTCTGTATATTTGTAGGTCTAAAGCCTTGATAGTTCTCTGACTTTCTAGATCTTTGGTGAAACGGATTTTTTAAAGTATATGATTTAGTTCTTTTTATAAAAATTCAAGCTGTGAAACATCTTTGTAACGTGTCATCTACGTATCTATAATACCTGATTTGTTGAAATGTTAGATGTTTAAGTATAGCTAATCCAAATGATCTATTATAATATTGTCAAGCCTTCAATTTGACTGTAACGCATTTTTAAACTTAAACATATTATTATGTAACAGAAGCGAAGGAATTTAATTACAGGGTAATTTCACTAATTCGGCACATATTACTGGACATTTGTTATAAAAACGCATAAGTAACATAAACTACATAATAGAAAACGACAAATAAAGCAAGAAAAACTCAACTTCAAATACAAACATAGAATACTATATTGCTTTTAAACTACTTCGTACCGTATTATATATTTCAAAACATTACTGAAGTAAGATTGCATTATGTATTCGTACATTTCGTAAAGATTAAAAATAAAAACAGTTCAGTAATGATACCTGGTAATTGTATTATTCCACTGGAGTGAAAAAAATGTCAACTATCTTTGTTTCTTAGCGTGAAATAACGCTTTTAACGCTTGTTCTTGAAGTCTCTTTAATGGAAAAGTATTTTTTCCTTTCTGCTCGGAGCCATACAGTGGGCTGTTCCCCCTTCACGTTCGCTAGGAGCCTGCTCGAAAACGCCAGATTACTGAACGGCCGCAGTAGCACACGGCCGGATTATACAGTACTGTATTTCGCATATTTCAAAAGAAGCGAACCTATTTTACAGAGAAGTGATTCCGTACAAGTAATAGCCACATCGACAGGGATTGAAGTATTTTACCGCAGGTGATAGTAATTCCTTCCTGTCGCCGCTCCCATCCACGAAGATTCTGGCAAATAATGGAAGTTGAGTGAGTACGTTGATCACCATTTGAAAATTACCTCTTTCAAACTTCAAGGAAATTCAATCAAAGTGAAAGTATCTCTTTAAGGACTAGATTTACAGGTTTTAATAAAGTAGAATCCAAATCGAGGAACTCCAGACTATTTGCAGAGGAAACGAACGCGCTAAGCTCTCGGCCATCCCGAGGTCAATATAAAACTTGACTGGATATTAATTTATTATTTATATTTTGTTATAGTAGTCGCCTTCATTATTATTATTATTATTATTATTATTATGTCAGATGTACAAATTATACTGATTGCAATACCGGCTATTAATAGTAATAAATAATAGTAAACAAAATAATAATTGTAATAGTTAATGAAGTATTAGTAACATTAGCAACTATACAGAACAATAAAAATCAATGACGATAAAAATGAGCAATTCTGATATTGACACTGTGGTTCAACTCTATTACGTAACGTAAAATTCAATGCAGAGATATTTTATTAAGAATAACTCCGGGAGAAGAAGGAATCTAAAAAATCTAATAATTTGGCAGGAATCATTCTCTACGACAGATTTAGAAAAAAAAAGTCATCTACAAGGTACATATATATATATATATATATATATATATATGTTTCATACATATATATATATATATATATGTGTTTCATACATATATATATATATATATATATATATATATAAAATGGTAAAACAGGTAGAAAAAAACAATACTCACATGGTAGATTCTTAAGACAGATGTACAATAACAACACAAACATATAGAAAAGCAGTACGTTTCGCAAAACCGTTTTCAACTGGTACGAAAGAAAATGGACAGACCGGACAGGTGCGGGACTGGTCTTAAGGAAACATCATATTGTAAACAGATGCAGCGTGGCAGTGTGGCCAGGTTATGGAGGCAGGAAAATCACTAGATGGGACGGAGAAAACACCAAATGGAGAAGAAAGTTACTAGAAGCAGGTAAGGGGCTTCCTGAAGGAATAAGAGGGTACAGAATTAGACGGGAGGGAGAAATAATAAATGAAGGAAAAAAAACAATATAGAAAAATAGAATAAAGGTGCAACTAGAGACTAAACAAAGAGAAAGGAAGAAGAAGAAGACAATGCGCTGCAGGAAGTTACAGGCAGTAGAGGCCCAGTTCATGATTGGCGGAAAGGATAGAGATGTACGTCTGCTCCCATCTCTTTCTAACTGCGGCAGGTGAGTCAGAGTTCAGGACTTCCAGGATTCTGACTCGAAAGGTTTCGTCAAAGGCGCAGCCGTAATAGGAAGTGTGTTCAGGTATGGGGAAGTGCGGAAGTTGATATTTGGAGGAGTAGCGATGGTTGTTGACGAGGTATGTTAGAGGAGTTTGGGTTTCGCCAACGTAGAAGGTGGAACATACGTTACAGAGTAGGGGATAAACGAGGCTGGAAGAAATGTAACTGCCGAAGTGTCGGAAAGAGATCATCTTGTGAGTGACAGAATGTACGAAGGAAAGACTGGGATCAAAAATAGGACAGGTTTTACCGCGGGATCCATTGCACTTGGTAGGTTTAGGGGGAGGGGGCGTGGCTGGTCCAATTCTGGTGAGAATCGTATTGAGGTTCGGAGGTCTGCAGTAGACAATTTTGTTGCACGACGGGAAAACTCTTTCAGTTTTAGGTGACGCAGTGAGTATGGGGGTGCCAATTCGAGAAGCTTTTGGAGGGTCTGAAGGCTGGGGTGGTAGTGGGTGAGAAGATTGGTAGCGGAGGGAGCTTCGCGGGGAGGTCGGTTAGAGTTGAGATGATTATGGGCATGGTCCAGTTGTGCACAGATGAGGTGTTTAGGATATCCACGGCCAGTGAGAACTGAGGAGAGGGAACTGAAATAGTTTTGTAGCAGGTCATCAGAGGAGAAGATGCGGGAGCCCCTGAGAGCAAGAGCGTATGGAAGACAGCGTTTGCTATGAAATGGATGGGAGCTGTTGAAATGGAGATACTATATATACAAACACACACACACACACACACACACACACATATATATATATAAGGTAAATTTATGATAAAAACTAAGGAATTTGCTTACCGCTTGTTAGTTCCATAGTGCTAGTGACCGGTACATCCTAATCTGCAAGTTCTGTGATGCCTTTTATGTGGGGGGAAACAGGTTGTGCTGTTAACATTCGTATTTACAACCATCGTCACTTCTGCACTATCAACAAACCGGATGCCCCAGTTTCCTTAAACACCGAGTCTCACAACACCAATTTTAACCTATCTTTCCTGATTGCTATAATACACGTTTTACCCCATTCGACCAGCACCACAACACGCTGTCTGTGAGAGGGCTCCTTTATTCATGGTTTGAGTGCGAAAATGAATCCTGGCCTTATCCTTCAATAACTCTAAACCTTCCGTTTGCTCTGCATTTTTCAACAATTTTCCTTCCACAATTCCATCCCGAACTTACACGCTGTGCAGTTGTCAATTGCTCAACGCGCTATATAGCAGTCAATTCTTCTCCAAACTTGATGCGACGTCCGTTAAGTGGTGGCACTGTCGTCTTCATCTTTTATGCAATCTACTAGTGTTCGTATTTCCTCTACAAGCAAGAATACACTCGAAATATACCGAAATAACGCGAAAAATTGTATATATATTGTGTACGTGTGTGTGTTTGTTCTCCTATGGAACACATGCCTTACTTTTTATCATAAATTGACCTTCTGGCTTTCCTTTGTGGTAGAGAGAGAGAGAGAGAGAGACACACACACACATATATATATATATATATGGCGTCACCTTGACCCCACTATCGCATCTATCCGCTTGTCCATGTTCTTGCCTAGCAGTTGAAAACGCAATTGCGAAACGTACTAGTTTTCTACACTGTTTGTGAAGTTTGTGTGTTCCTATGTCAAGATTTCACTATGTAAGTATCCCTTTTTCTACTTTGTTTACCATCTTATATATATATATAAGGTAAATTTAAGACAAATGAAGGAGAAAAAAGGATAATACTTACAGCTTACTATCGCATTACACATAAAAAAAGTCACTATATATCGTGTATTCACACTTTTTCAAATAGAGAGGAACAGAGCGAAGTTCACGTGTTCACAAAGTACAAGTCTGAAGAGAAATAATAACTGTATTATTATTACAGTTATTATTATTTCAAGATCCGGACATCTACGCGCTACAGCAGTCAGTTGTTCTCCAGTTTTGATGCTTTGTCCGCTACGTGTCGCCACTGTCTCTTCAAACTTGTACTTTGTGAACACGTGAACTTCGCCCTCATCCTCTATACTTGAAAAAGTGTGAACACACGAAATATAGTGACTTTTTTATGTGAATATGTGAGATCTAATGCGAAAGTAAGCTGAAAGTTTTATCCTTTTTTCTCCTTCATTTGCCTTAAATTTACCTTAAATTGCCTTCCCGGCTTTCCTTTGTACTAGTTACATATACATACACACACACATACATATACATATTTAAGGAATATACTTACAGCTTATTTGTTCCTTATTAGAGCACAAACATATACAGGTCACTACTATATTTCGAGTCCACTGTAGGCTCATAATCATGTAGAGAGAAGAAAACGAAGTGCATGCACGTGTAGAATAAGCACAAGGTTGAAGAGATAGTTGCGACACGTAGCATCAGGGAGAACTGATGAAAATGGAGCAGGTTTCTGCTTGTATTGGCGCCAGTTTGGGGTGGTACCGAAGAAGGATTCGTATGGAGCAAGATGTTTAAGATTAGGTGATGTTCTAGGTTTGGTGGGGGATACTGATATTGTGTGTGGGTCACATTGGAGAATGTGTAAATTAGAGTGTAGGATTTGTTTGACCTTGGTTAGTTTAGGATGGAACTGGGTGATTAGACCCGGTGCGTTAGGATTAATCTTGGAGGTTTGAGTGGGTTCAATGTGTGAGGACGGACGGCGAATTTGTTTGTTTACAAGGCTAAATGGGAGCCTTGGTTGACTTGGGCCTCCTGGAGGCGTTGGTTGTTTCAGTAGCAGAGGTGGTGGAATGCAGGCGTTGTTCTCTGAGGGCAAGGGAGAAAGGAATAGCTTTCTTGGTGTGGTAAGGATGGGAATTTGAGTAGTGTAAATACTGCATATGGTTGGTAGGTTTTTTGTGAACGGAAGTCACATTAATGTATTGAAAATTACGTCCCACAGGGAACATAACACCCACAAATTCAATGTTGAAATTTGAACAATTTCCGACTGAAACCGTTCATGACACGTTTCAATATCTGAATAGGAATGTTCTTTGTGGACTGAATCAACATGCGTTACACAGAGAGTCACAGTTTGGTGTGCGGACTCCTCAATGGGAATAATCGATCCTTTCTTTTTCGAGAATGAGTATTGAGAAGCAGCCACGGTCATATCTCAACCATATGCACACATAATTAACACATTCCTCGTACCTGAACTTGTACACTTCCCTTCAAATAATCCATTTTGGTTCCAGCAAGATGGCGCTACTCAGTGTAGTCATTACGGTATCACTGTGCGCGAACTTCAATGGCAGATCTGCGCTGACTTCTCGGAAACTTCATCAGTTCAAGGACTTGTGACTTATCTTGTCCTGTTAGGTTACCAGATTTAACAGTTCGTGATTACTTCCTGTGGGGTTCCTTAAACAGACGGTGTATGCAAGACGTCCACACATCACTGCGAATCTGAAAAACACCATCTGTATTGAAATCTGAAATATTCTATTCAGATGTTGGAACGTGGCATGGACGATTTCCAAATATGATTATGCAAATGTCATCATCGAAATGGTGACTACCTGCCGGGCGTTATTTTCAGAACGTAAATGTTACTCTGCATATTTTACAAATGGCAGTGTCTAAGGATGTGAATTAGAGTTTCGAATGTAGAAGTCGAAGTGTAATTGATCCTAATATACGACATAAATCAGAATCAAGCTATTCTCTACGGATAACACTTTTATTCTTAGAAATCATTCTAAATTCATTGCCATACTATAAAATAGACCATATCATTCCAACTTAGCAACTGGAACGATAATAAGCATCATAATTTCAGTTATATTCTTTAATGTTTTCACGTATGCATAGCTCATAATATGAGTATTTCACTATAAATTTGATATACGAACATATGTGAATATATAAATTTACACAAGTAAATCTATATCTACAAATTACCATAATCTCATCACTTTAACTATGCGTAGCAGTTGTATATCAAAATACGACATAGAAGAAATATAAATGAAAAGTGAAAGAAAAGTATTTCCTTCCTTTCTAGCTGGACCTCTCATTCATGCAAATTCCTATGTCCCATAAAGTGCACTTCGTAATGCTAACAGGATGTAGTGGATATGTTTATAATCTTTCTATAATAAAACGCAGTATCAGTTTCGTTTCATTCAAAAAAGCCTATTTTTATGCCACAACCTGTATATAAAAACTATTAACTAATGAAACTAACGTAAGTCAAGGCGAATACTAATTATACTTTGCATTAAACTAATATGCAACACTTTAGAATGTAACCTTGCGCAACCTATCCACGTCAATACAATCGAACCTAATCGAATCAAGGCGTGCAGTAATTTAATATGAGCTTCTTTTTTAACATTAGGTCCTATGAACTCAGGGTTTGATAAAACCCGAGTATTTTTTTTAAAAAAAACAGCCCACTTGGGTCCAGGTGGGTTTTTCCGAGCTTTTTCGGGTTTAATTGTTTTTATCGGGTTTTTGAAATAAAATGTGAAGGCATGTAAATGTAAAGTTGTATACAGAGGTCAGTCGGTGACGGTGTGTCACTACTGTAAAATCTGAAGGCTTGACTGGATCTGCACTCTGTGTGTGAGGTTGAGACTGAGAAAAATGAGGGAGAACCCCACTCAAGAATGTCAAGATAGTTTGTGCAGGGTCTGATTTTTTTTTTAATTTCTTTTGAGACCTTTAGGCAACAATGGCTCAGGTTGAATGGATGGTGATGGTAAAATTGGTGGAACGAAGAACGTTGGAGAAGACTAGAAAACCCTGAAGAAAATCCACACACACGGTGTTTGTCCACCACAAAGTCGCGCTATCTCGAGCTGGCATCGAACCAAGTACCCCACGCACCAGAGGTGGGCGCTTTATCAAGCCCACCGTGGCTCCAACAGGGTCAGAATTGACGCTCAACCTTCCCAGTGTCATTTGGCCGTCCGGTACACCAACCATCAGACTACAGCAGATGGGGTAACCATAGTGTAAGGTATTTTTCATCATTTAAAAAAAAAAAAAAAAAAAAACCCAACAACTTTAGTCTGTTCTGATTTCCTGATTAGCTCTGTGCTTCTGTAGATAGCAAGTGCTGTATCAATATGATATCTGTTTGGAAATTTACATTATTATTGATAATATTTGTGGAGTCTAGTAATTATGCAAGAAATCTGATATGAAAAAGAAATACTTTATAATTTTATGGTATACTTTATTAATAATTTCATCTGCAAGTAATTTATTAATAAAGACTGAAAGTAAAGGGCATTAAAATTCAGAATCTCTAATTTATCTAGTTATAATGAGCTAATTCGTTCCTAGTCTGTTAGGAAATCAGTAAACAGATGGAAAAATGTTATTTAATAGTTAGTATTAGAGTACTGACTAAACTCAAGTACTTCCTTATATTTCACTATCAGAAAGGAAAAGTTTTATAGATTTTAGATAGCAATATTATTCTAGAGTTAGAATGACAGTTTGATTGCCTTCTAACAATCTAAAATGCGATGTTTCTCATTATTATTCTCTTCTGAGATGTACCGTCATTTCAGAAATTGTTTAAAAGCAAAAATTAATGAAAAAACTCACTGGATTTTATAGTTTTTTTTTTTCAAGCGGACCCTGTATGAACTAATGTGTCAACAGGAAACATACTAAGTAATGGCTTTAAATAAATAACATAAATGTGTAAGCTATAATATTTCTTTACTTAAACCAACCATGAATACCAAGCATATCTACTTCTGTTATATCACATTGTCGCCCGAATGAATATCTTCCACAAAACTTATACTGAACTGCTTTACTTGAAGAAAAAAAAAATCTTTACTTCGTTGTATAGTTGGTTTAAAGGTGAAATGTTGGGAATAATATATCTTTAATCATGTTGTCATTGGTAATTAATTAACATTTTCTTGCAATAATCGAACTATTTTAAGCTTTTCCCGAAAGTTTTATAATAATCTTTCGTATATTTTAGTAATGGCGTTGATGGATTTCTTCGAAATCATTTTTTACTTTCTTGAGTTTTCTTTGAGTTTAAAATCGGGAAAATCCCAGTTTGTAATCGAGTGAAGAATCTTATCTCGACTCGCAGGCACCATCCTTTGTATCAACGTTCGATTTTCTATATTGCTATACCCTTATTAGGTAATGCATTCTAATGTGTGTTGTGTCATGTGACCAACCTTTGTTAATATTTGTTGGTATTTCTGTAAATGTTAATAAGGTCGCTTTTATATCATTATTTTCTTATGTATGTGAACCTTAACGTGACTATCCTGGATTTCTCGCGCAATGCCTTGTGGGTAACCATATGTTTCATACTGCTAATTTGCTGCGCGGAACTCAGACCAACTCTGTATCTCGTGGTGCATACTTCGTGTCCATCGCACCAGAATTTCTCGGGGAAACTTTCGTCGAAGTAACGTTGAACAACCGTAGAAGTGTGTTTCCGTAACGTTCCCGTGAGGTGTGTTCGATATATATCGCAAAAGAACTAGTACACGTTGAAGATTGAACATCTGAGGCTGTGAATAACAAAATCTCAACCTGTTCGAAGCAGTTGTTAACTCTCGATTTGACAGTTAAATCGCACGGTGATTCTCACTGAGCCATCCTCGGCACATGAACGCTTGTCTAAGGGTATCTCTATAGCTCGAACTCCCGTGATTGCAACAGCTGACGACATGATCACAGCTTAGTGTTGATAAAAATCTTTATAAAGGCCAGAATACAAATTGATACTTTTTTTTTCTTAATGGTCTTTGACTTAGCCAATGGTGTGTGTAATCGTCTTGACATTTTAATTGACATTTGACTTCAACTCTGAAATTCACATTTCTTATTTGTAACGAACTGAACTTCAGTATGCGATGCGTATAAATGTATTCTTGCGAAACTTGAGTGGAAGATCTACTGTGGCAAACTTCGGTAGTGTTGTGCACATCTAACTATATTCATCGACTCAGTTACATCCATTTTCCTTCTAAAATCTTTTCTTAAGTGTTTCTGGAACAGAATAATATTTAATGTTCATATAGTGGATCTTGCTTCGAGCAAACCTATTTGAAATTTTCTATGGTTATCACGAAAACAGTGTGACATTTCTCGCACGAACCATGTGAACTAGTGATGATTTTTCATTGCCCTTTTTGAACGGTGTTGTGATTTCTGAGCACGATGTCGTATGGTCACATCAATGCGTCTTAAAGCAGATATAAACAAAAATAATATGAGTTGTTTATCGTACTGCCATAACATGCACATTAGAGATATTATATATCGTACTGTATATTAGAGATATTTACTTTTTATCTCATTCGTAACAATGCACAGTAGACCGAATTCAAAATTTCCGGTCAAAATTAAGTATGGTATATTTTATATATAAAAGAGAAGTTATTTACAAATGTAAGCTTGTAGCCGCTATGCAGAGGCATATGTAGACGCTTGTACTAAAGAATTTTATTGTTATTCTATGGCCTTTAGGCATCTAAGGCTCAGGCCACTGGAGTGAAAAAAAAATTGAGTATATCGTTATGTTTCAGCAGAGATCTGGTTAATAGATTAGTAATAAAGTGGTACAAAACGAATGAAACCACCTAAAATAGTATCAAATGTAATGTAAGAATAAAAACACACAAGCGAGATCATTTAATCTCAATCACTTAGGAAGTCTGTCTGACATTTCACAGTCTTTATAAGACCCAGCTACATGAGCTGTTAGAAGGTTGATGACGTCTTATGGCAGTGAATTCTTAAGTCTCCTTGGCGATTAAATTTCTGATGCTCTATATCAGTGAACCAGAAGAAACACGCAGAATATGGAAAAGGTCTTTTCTCGTCACACTTCTGGACAATTTTCTAATGTTCCCTTCTCAAGCTTCCTTAAGATCTTTGTCCCTGGCTTCTTGAGACTCCTCCGACAACTAGTCTATCGTAAGGATGGCATCTGAAATAATCCTTGAATAAATATTTTGTAGACATTAGATGGTGTGTAAAACCACGGATACAACTGTACAAACAATCTGTCCATTTCCACACACCCAAATTGATGGGATACACACGCGAGATAGATTGCAGAATGACGGAGAGACGTTTTACGAAATGCTAGTAATATCTGCAGAACTGGTCGCACTTTTTGGCAAAATCTTCTGACAGTATTACTGTGGTCCCATTTCCTTCTGGCTTTGGTTGAACTACAGCTCCTTATGAAACAGCCTCTATTTTCACTTTTTCCTCTCTATTTTGACGCGGTCCGCCCACCTGCCATGTTTTGGGGTAAGGTTCAATTATTTAAGTGACAAGTTCGAACAATTCTTCAGAATCGTATCTTTGTTCCATTTGATCTGTCCCATCTGAGAGATTCTTCAGAGCAAAACCTTCTGGGAGCTTCAGGTACTTCCTGTGGAACTATGTCAGGTATATTCCCAGTTCAGTCTGCATCTATGCGAAGTACTGTATATGCTCGGTGAGGCGTCCCTGTTGTTCGCTGCTGTAACATTCTCTTTTCCATTTAGAATATTGAATAAATCTCGACGAGCGAATGTCTTCGTCAAATTCACCTCGACGCACAAAAAAATAGTACATAATTACCTTAAATAGTATAATAAATTAATAATAATTAACAAAGTCATAACACAAATTAGCATAGATATTCCAATGGTTTATGGAACACCACATTTTTCGAATCGGGGCAAGCAGGGTCAGGTGGAGTTAATCTGCCTATGAAATACGTGTGTTCATCTAGATAAAATCATGTGTTTCAGAACACGCAGCCGCACGCAAAATTTTGTAGCTCTACATAAAATTTGGGCTTTAGAACAAAGTAGTAAGAAATGGAGTGTACACTTTGGTAAACCTTATTTTTATATGGACCAGTCTAGTAACTTTGGACTTCGGCCAGTCACAATTCGCCCTTTAGCCATTAAAATCCACACCCATGCCCCTGTCGGGACTCAAATCCGTGATCTTCGAGTCGTTAGCCTACCGCCGTAGACCGCACGGCTACTCGGCCGGCATGGAGTGTACACGTATTTTGAGTACAGTACGAATCCCATATAATGTCACACAGATATCTACTTTGGAACATAAACTACAGACATGAATTACTCGGCGTGATTACTTCTTAACATTTCCTTTGCTCCCTAAGACTCCGAATAAGCTTCTCAGAACTGCGCACCTTCCCGTACATTTCAATTCATGTAAGAACGATTTAGTACACATCCGCATTTTTGAGCCATGTATACACTGTCATAGCCGCCCAAACAAGTTTTCACATAGAACGCACCTTACTTCATTCACTTAGCTACTATGCTATCATCGGTTTTGAGTATTTCTCCACAGTTCACAAAATCCATTTTTAGCCAACTATTTCTTGATTGGACCCACTGTGTAATGGCTTGAAACGCACATTTATTCAATTTATTTATATAATTCAGATGTTGGAACATCTTAATGAAACAATATTTAAAAGCCAACATTCATACAGAACATGGTATGGCATCACGGGTCGTGTGTTACTTATGCGGTATGGTTTTATGAAAGACCACGTAGCCATATGACCGCCAAGTCGACGCTGAAAACGATAGAATATTCGACGAAACCTTGGAACTCAACGACTCAAACAAAGCTTCTTGTACAGGATAATAAACGTAGAAGTTCGAAGAAACAGATAGGATAGTGATGTCCTTCAAAGATCAGTATATGTCGGTTATTTCACCAGTTGGATTATAGTTAATGCTATTGATAGTCTCGACATAATATACACTCACAACATGATCTTTATTATATTGCTAACGTGTAAGATACAACGTATTGTACAGATTAATAAGAATATTGTAATATGTAAAGAAAATTAAAAATAAAGGAACAACAAAAAAAATTGTGTGCATAAGTTCTCCATGCTACATCTCGAAATAGCTTCTCGTTGATAACATCTGACAATAATAATGATATAAGGTTTTCTCCTCCGTATGATTCGTATTTATACTATTGGTTACTTCTTTAGCTACGATGAATACGATAATATAACTAAATGGCTTTTCTCTTTAAGTCGACTAATCTCCTGTGTGGAGCATATATGTACATATATTGCGGTAAACTTTTCACTTGTGTGATAAACCCTTTTATATTATATACTATTTCTCCTGTGTGCTTGTTATATTCTACACAAATATTCTCTTTTGAAGTGTTCTCATTTAAATTGGAACGACTTCTCTCCTGTGTGCTACAGTTAAGGTTTTATCCACTTATAACTAAAAGTCAATTGATATATTGAAACACTAATGTAAGTGAGATATTGATGGGATAAGTATAGTCACAGTTCTACTTAATATATGACAGTGACCTACTCACTGTATATGAAGTGTTTTCAGTTCGCAAACCGACCGGTTATTCAGTTTATGCTCGTTAATTCATGTACTCGTAGATTTCGGACGACGGTCATGACGCAGCAATATTGACGATTGGAAAAAATATAACTAACTTCCGTCATACAATTGTACTTACAGTCTGTAAGCGATTCTTACATGGTTGTCGTAAATGATGATTATTATTACGAGGTTTATTGTCAATGATTAATTCTCCAACGGTCATTTATGTTTTAAATGATTAATTCTTCTTAACAGTAAAAAGGTGACTTCACTAAGAAGTCATCTATTCAATATTATATTTATATCGTCTAAGCTTGCACTAACTTCTCTCGATACTGGGATCAAAGTATCACAACAACAGAATGCTTGTATTACTTTCTCTCGTCCTATTAACTTAGATAATCATGGAAGGATTACAATCACTTCATCAGAGTGAGTCTATTGCACTACCCATAAAATACAGTATCACTACTTTCCCCTGATAATGGTGTTTGTTTTCCTACTATAATAAACAGATTAGTAATTCTTCACTAACGCAGTATTTAGCTTTTAAAATATGAAACGTGAAAACATCTGTAACACTAAATTCTAGTCCTAGAATGCACGCTGGACCACTCAACAGTACCAAAGAGTATTTTTATAAATTTTCTTGAAAAAGTAATTCTTCAGTTCCGTGGCAACTCTAAAAGATTTTGGAGATTTAGATGAGAGGAAGTTCTGTATATCACTCGACAATTTCCTATCTCCAGGAATGTGAAGAAGCTAAAAGAAATCTGCCTTCGGGACCTCCTAACCGGCTACTATTTAAAAACTTGACGTTAACTGGAGTACTACGTTTTTTCATTAACTTGACCTGGAGTCGCTTTCAAAGTTATTATCTCATTAACCTCAGCATTGAAAAATGTATGTTTGGCCAGGATCAGCAATGTTACGCATAGGGACCTCTCTAGAACTCCTATCCTCTATATAGTGAGCATGGTCATATATGAATTAATTCCACAAAGCTTCTTGCGTTTATTCTATGTAGACCTCCCCTACCGGCGCTTTCGACGCTTAAACAACTATAATTTCTAGAGCTCTTCCAAGAGGTTGACGTGGCCCATTCCGCAATTGACACACGCTTGTGGGTGCTGAGCCCAACCTACGCCTTTTGGGAACTCCAATACCTAAGCCCTGAACCAAAAGCTTTGTCAAATGCAACAGAGGTTCAATAACTTTCGTTTTCCTCTGAATTCTTAAGCGACATGACGTGATACTACTATTGATTCCAAAGAAACACGTTCAGCGCCAAGTACATTTTGAAACAATGCTCCAGTCAATAACTGCTTCCTTCTTGTAATAAAAAATATCGCAGCCTATACTTTATTAGGTCGACACATTTCATTCGCATACACATAAGAAAAGTAGTTACTTCCATGCAGGGAGAACATGAACTTCCGGTCTGAGAAACTCATCGCCACCTATTGAGCTACCGCAGAAATACACTTACTGCTTTACGTACATGTCCCCCGCCAGCAAGACGCAGACTAGACTACATCTTTCTCCAATTATGTATTGAAGGTCGCATATACTCTACTGATTGAATTTTGCCAATAAAATATGACGTTTTCAAATGTATTTTAAAATATCGTACAAAAAATGTTCATCCTTTTTTATTTTTATTAAAAAATAGATTACCTTAACAATGGCCTGAGCTAGAGTTACCTAAATGCCACAAATTAATTCAGATTCATATGGAACACCACTTACTTTACCTGAATAAGTAATAATCTGTAGTATCTGACCTATCTTTCAAAAAACTGGAAATTCTCGCGCAGTCTACGGACAATAAACGAATTAACAATAAGCACGAACATATTTTCGGACCAAAATTTAGATCCTTCCTCAATCGTCGAGAACAGAGCAAGAACATGTGGAAACTTGGAAAGCGTAAAAAAAAAAAAAAAAAAAAAACTCATGGAAGGCGCATTTCATTCATTTCTTGTGCAAATTTTAATTTAGAAACTTTCTGGATATTGTGCAGGACGAATGAAGTAAATCGTAATACCCAGGAGTTTATTTGTTGAGAGCAAAGAGCAAATTCCCTGACCCTCGTGTTTTTTTTTTCCTGGTATCTCATTTACCTATTTCTTTCGTAGGGATTTTTTTTTTTAAATATATACGAATCATTTCATCTGTACGCGCATATTGCATCTCGCAATGTTCGAATAGCATTTTTTGGGAAGGGGAGCTCTATTCAACATTGATCTGGTATCATTTATTTTCATGTTACATGTCTGCAATAGTGCTGTCCACTGAGTTCTATGCGTAACGATACTGGAGTGCTCGATGAATGTTTGAAATTAGATGCCAGAGCAAACACTTGAACGCGATCGTCCACTTCCAGTTTAATCCAATGCGGACCAAATTTTCAACCCTATCTTAGTTTTCACGCTTGTCATCGCTGTGTGACCTGTTTTTGATTGTTATATTTATCCCTGAGTTTGAGCAGCGAGGGTCCACGGGGAAAAATGCGGGGGAGGGGAGGTGCTACAACATTTCATTTGAAAAATCCTGGGGCTAATTTATGATTGACATGTATAAAATAAAGAATACTGATAAAACTGGGAGTCTACAAGATTTGGGGGGGGGAGGGTTTCAGTTCTCAATAACCCCTGTAAGCCGTCCCTGATTATGAGATAAGGAAATACGCATATAGTAGCATATCCTAAAATATTATCCTATAAATTTACTCTCTACCTCTTTCGGTGACAAATAATATTCTACGAACACCTTGTGTTCTGATGCAAGATGTGGTCCAATTCACAAGGAATGCACACGTACTTAATTGTGTTACTGCTAAATTATCGGTTATAATTTGTTTTTAAGAGATTTATGCCATCTTCCCCGACGATATTTTATTCAAAAGCTGGATGATTTTCTAAATAATTTTTAACAAAAATACTTATTACACAACATTACACAGCTAAGCATTATCGTATGTTCTCCATAGAAACTAATCCACCTTCTCATCTGTCAACATTGTTTTCAAACATAATGCTCTCTTCGCAGCAGTATTGAATATTCTCTTTAACTTTTCCTTTACTTTGTACATACTATTTCTTTACCTTTTCTTCTACTTCAAACAATATCTACTGTTTTAATACTCTGAGGAAGATGCCCCGTTTAAAAGCAGCGAAAGGTTAGATTCACATTGTACATAATCCTTTGAGTGATCGCCAAGCACTGGGACTACAATCAACAACGGAACAGCAAGTAAATAAAAACACACCATTCCCGCGCAAGAAATGACTATCTTACTTACCTATATTCACTCCAGCGGGGATGCTGTCTAAGTTCATCCAGTGGCTTCTCAATTTTCACTGTTACATACGATCTTGGAGCATTATCATTCGATACCTGCATGATTTAAAAAAAGGCCAGAATTACCCATACTATTAATCTATGTGCAATTTATAACAATTAAGTTTATTTAACCTGGGGGAGATACCGGACTCCCACCAGGCGCTTCCCCGGGTTGCGGATAGGGGAATGTCAGCTAGAGCAGGTACTGGGGGAATCCATGGCGGAACAAAACGGTATTGCAGCCTTTCGGTTAGTGGAGGGATCCACAAAGGCTAAGGGAAGAATACCCCGACAGAAAAATTACCTGGCCTTCCAGACTGGAGGCTGGGCGTGAGGTTAACAACTTCACCCTGGAAAACTTCGACTGATCAGAACGAATGCCTGGAAACAGGATGGAGAACAATAAAAACGGACCCGTGGAACGAAAAAAGGACATGACTACGGCCTTTTGGAACGTAAAGACGATGTTAAAGCCCGGGAAAATGCAGGAAATAATGCAAGAAATAGTGAAGAGTGGAATTGCAAAAATAGTAGCAATTCAATAAATCAGATGGCACGGCACAGGGAGGATAGATACCAAGGATGCTACAATTTTCTATAGTGGAACCCAACAAAGAACTGGTTAGTATGGAACAGGCTTCATAATAACCAAAGAAGCGCGGGGAAGCGTGTAAAGTACACACTAGTCAACGAAAGAATCAGTGCACTTAGAGTAAAAGGCTGGATGAGAAACATAACCATCATAACGGTACATGCTCCTACGGAAGATGCAAATGAGAAAGAAGAGTTTTATGACACGCTGGAATAAACATTGGACAAAACACCTAAATACAACATAACCCTAATCATAGGAGACTTCAATGCTCAGACAGGAAAACAGGAAGCAACAAAGCATTTAGTGGAATACACACTATCCACGAAGAGAGTAATAATACTGGAGATCTGCTGCGTCAGCTGGCAATCAGGAGTAGCCTTATGATAAAAAGCACCCTTTTTCCGCACAAACGAATTCACCTGGGAACATGAAAGAGCCCAGACGGAAACACAATAAAATAAATAGGCCACGTTTTGATCAATAGAACAGATACTTCCTCAACCATACACGTTAGAAGGTGCAGAGGACCTAACTGCGACTCTGACCATTTCCTCTTGAGAACAAAACTACGGGAGAAAACAAAAAGAACACAACTAGTAGATAAAATAAAAAGGAAAAAATGTAACACACAAAAATGAGACCAAGAAACACACAGACAACAATACCACGAGACTATAGCACAAAAATCAACAGATGGACACAAGAAGACAGAGAATCTATACCGAAACACTGGGAGAAAATACAAAGCGTTCTAAAAGAAGCAGCGGAAGAAATAATAGAACAGGATAAGCAGGGTAGAGTACGCAAAGCATGGTTCGATGAAGAGTGCAAAAAAACAATAAAAGAAAAGCAAGAGGCGAGACTAAAAAGAATACACAGGGAAACAAGAGGAAACCTGCAAAGATACAACGAGAAAAGAAGTATAGCCAACAGCATATGTAGGAAGAAAAAGAGAGGAATGGTGAAGTCACAGTTAAGGGAAATAGATACTCTAAACCAATAAAAGGAAACGACGAAAATGTATGCGGCAATCAAACAAATAAATAAAAGATATCATCCGAAAGAAATTGGCTACAAAGATAAGAACGGAAATGTAATAGGAGACCAGCATGGACAATTATAAATATGGGTAGTGTTTTATCAAGAACAGCTAGGTAAGGAAGAGGAAACCACAAACTCCATCCTAGAAAGAAGAAAGCAGAGACGGAGCAGAAGAACAGCAATCTAATGAAGAGATGGAAGCCATAATCAAGAAAATGAAAAACAATAGGTTACCAGATGAAGATAATATAATAATATATAGAAATGGTCAAGGAGGCAGGACCAGCGTTGAAGGAAAAACTCCAGAAGCTCATGAAATTTATATAGGAAGAAAAACAGATGTCTGGAGAGTTGGTATTATTTGTCCAATACACAAGAAAGGAGATCGCACAGAATGCGGGAACTATAGACCAATAATGCTATTGAATGTCGCATATAAGATACTTACAAGCATTTTCAATGAAATAATTAAGATATACACAGAAAATATAATAGCAGAATACCAATGTGGTTTCAGACCAAGCAGAAGTACAGCAGACCAGATATTTGTGATTCAACAAATAATTGAAAGGCATTATGAACATGACTTAGATCTTTGGATTTTGTTTATTGACTACCGTAGAGCCTTCGATAGCGTTTGTAGAAATCAACTGACCAACGTCATGGCAGAAATGAAAATCCCTGAGATCTCCCTGAGGCTAATCAGCCTAGTAAAAATGACAATGAAGCAAACAGGTGCAAAAATAAAAGTAGGAAATAATATAAGCAGGGACTTCAATTACTACAAAGGGGTAAAGCAAGGAGACTGGCTATCCACCACTCTCTTTATATTAGCACTACGGTGCAGAAAGTAGACAAAAGAGGGTCAATATTCACGAAAAGCACTCAAATATGCGCATATGCTGACAATACCGCGATAATCGCGAGAACAGAGCAAGACTTGAAGAAAACAAACCAAAAGCTGGAGGAAGAAGCAAATAAACTAGGATTAGAAACAAATGTTAGTAAAACAAAATTACACACACGAAAACAAGGAAGGTACACAGAAAAAAAAGATGAATGTAGAAGGGAAGGAGTTCGAAAGAGTAAATTCATTTAAATATTTGGGCATATCGATAAATGAACAAAACAAAAAGCAGGAAATGATAAAAGATAGGATATGCATGGCTAACAGAGCTTACCACGCAAACATGCAATAAAAAGCAAACTAATCAACAGGAAATCCAAAATTACAATATACAAAACATTAATTAGACCAATCATAACATATGGAGTGGAAGTGTTTGTAATGAACAAAGCAGAAGAAGAAGCGCTGCGCAGATTTGAGAGAAGGGTAATACGCAAAATATATGGACCGGTAAAAGAAAATGACAATTGGCGAACAAGAACCAACGAAGAAATTAATACCATACTGGAAAACGAAGATATAGTAAGATTCATCAAATCATAAAGAATAAGGTGGTTGGTTCATGTCCAAAGGATGGAGAAGAGCAGAATGCCGAGAAGAGTGATGCAAGAAATGATATACTCAACAAGGAGAAAAGGGAGGTCAATAACCAGATGGATAGATGACGCGATCGACGACCTACGTAAACTAAAAGTAAGACGATGGTGGGAGATCGCTCAAGACAGGAAAGCACGGAGGCAAGTAGTTTGGGAGGCCAAAGTCCACAACGAGCTGTAGCGCCACGTGGTAAGGTAAAGGTAAGATTAACACGCGTCTAACCGAATTCAAACTTTGCACTGAGATCCTATTGACAAGATTCAATTCAAACATTCTTTATTAACGTGGGCGAGATTCAGCTGAAGCTGTTCTACCAGCTAACCCGTGTCAGTAGTTACATACATAAACTGTATAGAGAAAAGTTAATAAAAACATAAAACAATATAAAAGTACATAAAAACATAAAATATAAACACTTACAGAATGACACAGTAAAAGAATAACTAACTGTTGTCGACGAATTTATATAGTGTTCGAGCATATTCCGTATTACTATCATAATATATAATCACAACTTACTTAACTAAACATTATAATTCTTATATGACGGTACATACAAAATTGAACACCACCTAGTTCCTGAAAATATGATAGTACTTTTGGCATACATTCACTTAAATTATCTAGCAGAATCTACTCAATTATTAATACACATACATACCTCAACTTTTTCATAGTTAATCGGAAGTTTCAGAATAACGTCCAAGTCAAATTCTGTTGGACTGCCTACCCGTAATCCATCATAGAAACTTCCTGTCCAATATATGTTTTGATATATTGCATTGAACAACGGATTGTTCTGTTTCATGATCTCAATGAGAGAAGTCAGTACCTTCAATAAGAGAAACACTAATTAAAACTTTTACACGAGGATTGGGGGCCTCTAAATTTAAAAGAAAAAATAGCAATTTTTCCACACAGGAACAAAATATTTACTAAATATTCAGCCTTTAGCAGAAATATGAACTGTCTTAGTAATAAAGATTTACGTACTGATTTGTTTGCACCTCTTGACTTATAATATGTAGGTTAACATTCTCGTAAGAACAAAGTTATCAAAGAATACTGAAAGTATCGATTTATTGCATATAATAATAACGAAAAATTCCAACATTGCATAATTCTTAAATAATCACAGCTTCCTTAACTAAACACTATAATTCTTAAATACATTCTTATATTATTGCACACCACATAGTTCCTCAAAATAGGATCGTGCTGTATACAAAATTTATTCAACATTGCTATCGAAAATATTCGCGAAGATGGGGTTGTTTCAAGCCACGAAATCTGATAATATTTCTCACAACAAAGGAAATAACATTATGCTCCACCCACTGTCAATTTACGGTTTTAGATAAGGTTAGGAATAATATCTCCTCAGTTCGATATTTTCATGCGACTGTCTTTCTCTCAATCCCCAATGTCTTAATTTTAGTTATTGTGAAGATATGGTTGAAATGTGATATTCAAAAATTGAGATCTGAGCAAAATATTCTAAAATAAGCTCTCAATTAAAAATGTAAAATATATGTTAATTCCCTTCTGTTTGTCTGCCCTTTTATTCTTTCATTCTCATATAAGAGGAAAACTCTAACAGATGCATACGAACAGATTTCAGAGGCTAAAAGCCAATATAAGCGTATGATAAAGCGGTATATATGGACATTATATTAACTTCTGGCCATGCCGAAAGCATTCTTAGCAGATGTGCAACTAAGGCCACACAGGTACAGGGTTTGAAATACCCCGGGCTTTTTTTTACCCCGGTCCCCGGCCCTGAGTTTGACTCTCAAGTTCTATCTTTGTGTAATTGTGCTACAGAACTGTTCACAACGTTCAGTGACTAGCTTTCAATCGTGTGGAATGTGGTGCACACATGATAATGAAATTTAGTCTGCCTGTGGTTGTTTCTCCATTGACGCTGCAAGCATTGTAGTTAAAATATACTCGTTACACACTTATGCCCGGTTGCACAAATTTTTTTAACCCTGATCTACGGATTAAATCTACACATCATAGATAAAATATTTATAGAGATGTATGTAGCGAATTCCCATTCGTTCCTTTACTTCCATGCCACCTGGTGTTAGTCCAATCGAACGAGGAATGAAGTTATGTTAGTAAGCTATGTTCAATATCTACGCTTTTAATCTATTGCGGACCATAAACTGAAGTATCAGATACCGAACTCGAACTCCATATCGTTTTTCGTTTTTAAAGTCAAATACAAAACGATCATTGCATACTAGCTTTAATACATACCTAGTTTGGCTGAACTGACACTAGGTGGCGAAAAAGAGAACGTTCTTGGTGCAGTAGTAGGACGGCTTTTCATGCAAGCGTTAGCAGCATGTTTTCTTGCGCTTTCAATGAGTACAAACATGAATCAATTTTCATAGATGTTAATTAAAATTAGTTTTGGAAGATCTAATGCCATTTTTCGTATGTTCGGTACTTTTAAGAATTTAAAATACGAACTGGGAGTACCCGTGAATTATTTACTTTGAAGAATGTGTACATCAGGATTGGCTTATTTCTACTTTTTAAACTTTGTTTATAATCCCGTGAATTTCTACCAATATTCCTTAAAAAAAAAAAAAAGTTCAGAAAAGTAGTTATAATGACGCAATATTTTTTTGTCATTCGTCTTTCACTGTTGATGTTTTAAAACCTTGTTTTGCAGGTATATAAATGAAAATGAATATAGCAACAAATCAGGGAATGCAGGGACAGAATCCTAAGTAACCCCTCATGAAATTCGTGTAGTAGAGAACTTAAACACAATAATGTATGAAAATAGAATAGCAGAGGGTATAAAACCATTATGGAAGAAAGGGATTACGATACGGTTCAATTACTGGAAAAATATAAACTTCCGCTTCACCTCAAAGTTCTTCAATTTCCACCCCAGTTGGGATTGCTACGAGTTCCGAAGTTCGGGATTCCCAGCCGGTGTCATATTTTTTACAACACACCTTTCTTTACTTTTTTAAATATAATTTTACTTTTTTTCTTTATACTTATAAAGAATTCCCCTTTGGATTCCTTTTTTTTTTGTATTATACAAGCTACATTAGTTAGGTTAGAAAAGTCAGGTTAGACTATTTTTTATGTATACGCTTTTTAAAATTTTACACACTTCACTGACCTAGGGGTTACGTAGGTTAGAAAAATGAGGGAAGACATTTAATTTTTCATTAATCACTTTCTCCCAGTTGGTAATATTACTGTCCCGGGAACGTCGTAGAAAAAGTAGTGTGATAGGATGATTATTGTTATAAGGTAAACGTCTCTGAACTTGGTACTACTCGGTTATTGGCACGTTCAAGGTTTTTAAAAAAAATTAAGCTCGAAAATAATTTGGAGAAATTGATATTGTTCCGGACATATTGCTTACTGTTTCTTTGAGGACTTCTGCACACGAAACACATTAGCCGGTCGGGTGGTCGAGCGGTCTGCGGCGGTAGGCTATCGACTCAACGGTCCCGGGTTCGAGTCCCGGCAGGGGCATGGGTGTGGATTTTAACAGCTAAAGGCAAAATCGTGACGGGCCGAAGTCCAAAGTTACTAAACTGGCCCATATAAAAATAAAGTTTACCAAAGTTTTACGAAACACATTATTTTTGTTATTGGTCGTGGTTAAGGTGCTAATTTCAAGAAGACTTCGTTAAGTTACAAATTTAACTTATCAAAATTTAAACAGATAAGCTAAGGACTGTACTATCATTTTTCTCTAGTTAATTATTGCCATAATGTAATTTTATTGTAGTGTTTCCCATCTTTAACAACTAGAAGGATATTTAGAGAACCCTTAGATTGTATACTTATGTAAATTATGCAAACTAGTTATTGCTACAAGGGGGTTGCAAATAACTACTTGCCATTTTCCAGTGGCCATTTATTTGGCATGGGGCAAATAATTAGCAATTTTTTTTCAAAAATAAAATTTTCAGATTTCTAAGATAACTTTACCAAAAAAAAAGCGATCGCTACTATTATCACGTAGGACGTTGCTTGATAGGAACAAATATTTGGTAGGGGTGCCAACTACTGGGCTCAGCAGTGCCAATAATAGGTACATGTCTTCAGGTCTCGAAAACGTATAGTGAACGTGACTGCTAATAACTGGGCGTGAAGAGGGTGGCCTACTACTGGTTAGAGGGTGCCAACAATAGGTCATTTTGCTGTTTTGAAGAAAAGAATAATACAAAAATGCATGTTCTACATTTTTATTGTTTCTCTATAAAATTAATTTCGGCAAAGGTCAAAGAGTTTACTGTTAGCCATGAGTAGAAAAGTACAGCAGCAATAGATCTGCACTTCAAGTTTCAAAACGACAGTGGTCTAAAAAGTTGTCAATAACTAGTGCGTTTAGAAGTAGTAGTAGTAGCTGTTGTTGTAAATTTATTTAGGCGTAGGTAATTTTCTTTAAAATAGGTAATTTCTGATGCTTCAGTAGGTAAATTTTTAAGCGTCGACCATCTGGCAACATTGAGCCTATATAAATACTATAAGGTTGCAAGTTAAAAATAAAAAGTACTAATTTCAGTCATTTCTGTTATTGTGTGTTTGATGATTAAATTTATTTAAGTCTGTTGTGCCACAGAATATGTTAATAATTTCATGAAGTAATTACATATATACACTGCCTTTTCCTTGTTTTCTGTTTTCAAACTTCCAAAAGCGCTTAGATCTACTGATCGAGGCTGAATCATACAATTTCATAGAATTACAAAATCTCTAGTTACATCCTGGATTAATCCAGGATATATGTTGGTGCAACAGTAAATCTCTGCTTAATCTTGATCTACGGATCAACAGTTTCTCGCAACCTAGCATAGGTGTTATAGATAAGCATACCCATCCTTTCCACTACATTTTCACCACCTGGTGTCAGTCCAGCCGAACTAGGAATGAATTAAATCTAGTATGCAATAATTGTTTCTACATTCGATTGTAGAAACGAAAAACGATATAAAATACGAGTTTGGTATCTGATACTTTAGTTTACTGGCCTTCAACAGATCAAAAGCGTAGATATTGCCCATAGTTTACTAACATAACTTCATTCCCAGTTCGACTGGACCAACACTAGGTGGCATAGAAGTAAAGAAAAGAATTCTCTGCATATATATTCTATCTATGGCGTGAAGATTTAATCCATAGATCAGGATTAAAAAGTTCTGTGCAACCGGGCATTAGAGTAAAAGAATTGAAAAACAGCTATTTGTGCAAACTGAATATGAACAATTATTGGGGTTCAGCAAAACACGATGATTAGTTTTAATGCGTACCGTATAATTTTCAATTTGTTTTCTGCTTTAGAACCATATTTTATAAGCCAAAATAAATATGCAACGGCACTGAAAACCACTTTTATTCCATGTTCAGAACATTCCTGTTTGATTATGTACAAAATAGAACCAATTTCGATTATTTTCTTACCACGAGAGAATAAGCAGAACACCAACAGGTAAGAAAATGTCGGTTTTCTCTCCACGAGATTTGTTAGACAATTTTGATTAGCTTGTTTTAAAAAAATGAAGGAGAATGTGCATCAGTTATGAAAGTTCTGAGAGCAATCAACGATATAAATTAAAATATTGTTTCCAAAAAAGATCATTAGTTTCTTCCATATTCAGTCAAGATGCAACTTCAACATGATGGGTTGGTGAAAGAAAACAAAGTGCTCACTATAGTGTGTGATTTCTATGAAACATGCGTTCAGTACTTGTAACAATGATCAGTCTATTTCAAAGAACTTAAAATTCTCCACTGGGCGTCTCTGTCTTCAATGGCGGCGTGGTCAAATGTAGGAAAATCATTGATTTTATTGCAGGAAATGGCTTTTTCGAACATGAATTAGGTAACAAAGTCTGACGAATTTTCGTGCATCACGCAGTAAGTAACTTTTGATAAAGTGTCAAAGTGGAATACATCTAAAGTACCAGTTGATAAGAGTTGGGCTGAACTATTCACACTTCAAAGAAAAAAATATAAACCATAACAATATGTCCAAATTGTCCACTTTATTTTGAGTCTGCCTGAAATCAACTCCTCTGTTAGACGAGATTTCTAACTAATGAATAAACTATGGCATCAGATAAGTTAAATTTCAGGTGTCAAGCCTGAAATTGTTATTAGTTACAAAATAATTTTTCACAAAGTACTTTTGGAGTTTTGCATTTTTTTAAAATCAATTCCTGAGCTACAGAAGGAAATCTCTTCTGTGATACAAGGTTTACTGCTTTAGTTACATTTAGTGTCTCAGCAGATATTAAATAATTTATTATGGTAGTATATTAGTAACCAGTTACATGTGAGAAAT
Source organism: Lepisma saccharinum (assembly GCA_022664845.1). Taxonomy (NCBI): domain Eukaryota; kingdom Metazoa; phylum Arthropoda; class Insecta; order Zygentoma; family Lepismatidae; genus Lepisma; species Lepisma saccharinum. Next base: position 47,336 of record JAGDQP010012163.1, read on the forward strand.
AATTAAAACGTATTATTATTAAAACTGAATGATACTGCAAAGTGTCCCGCTTTGGGCTTCACAAGAAATGGTCCCTTTAATATTATTTTAGATAGAATATAATAACAATCGTGATCTGCATCTAACAATCCAAAATGCAATGGTTTTGAATATCGTGCACTTCTATGAAATTCTCCCATCTCAGAAATATTTTAAAACAAGTTCACTGAAAAACCAACTGGGTTTTAAAGTGATTTTTTTTTTTCAAGTGGGCCCAACCCTGCACAGGTAGAATAGGACTTATCTCAGATTCTGACAAAACTAGATTAATATAAAGCATATCTACTTATTTATTATAGAGCTAGGATGTTATCTGAAACCAAAATTATCTGTGCCAATTATAAGCTTAAGAGAGAGCCATTAAAGAAAAAAGAACTTTTATTTAAAACAGAGTGTCAACGCCTAAATGCATAGATTGGGCTACTTTCAATTAAACCGAAAGTATCCATAGGATTCAAGATATTATAACTGGCGATTGTATAAATCAGAAATGGAGTACCATTAAGCTTCTCTTGTCTTATTTTTAATCCTCAACGCTAAAAATTAAAAGCGCTATTGAGAGAAACAAATGATAAATATATACGTACATGCTATATCCGCAAATGTTAATTATTATCTTTGATTATTTTACAAAATTGAACAATCATAAGGATAAGGTCATACAGTCAAGGTCACAATCTTCTAGACCTATCCAAGCAATCCTTCCTCCTCGATCTTCACACTCCACAATTCGCACACATTGTTTCTTGTCAATATATTCGCTTTCAATATATCTCCTTTAGAAACTTCAGATTTTTGTAGTTAGAGTATATGACTGAGTTCACTATTGTCATAAATTTACAGATGATGTCCAAAAGTTAAAGACGTTTTAATGAAAAAATCACAATGATAAATTTCGCGCCGTAGTAACGCATCAGTGTTATGTTCCTGGATCATGAGTACCACTGGAAGAAATAAATACCCTACACAACATACACAATTCAATGAAATGAATACAGTGTTGGCAGAAAGTTTATTATGGATGGAATACTCTAGCCAATTTTACCACCTCATGAGCTTGATGTTCACTAAGCTGTCTTAGCTTCCAATTTGTCTTACTGAAAAAGAAGTTTCGCTTAAGTAAAAGAAAATGCAAGCCACAAATAATTTAAAACGACCTGTTCATTTTATATTAGCAACTTACTTTTTTAAGATGTTTGTTGTATGTTTGCCTTTCCTCATCATTTAGTATTATGTAATTCTTCACTATTTTCTGGAACAATGGTTCCAATGCTGCAATAGTTTTCTCATCCATTGTTCCGGTTAGTACTACACACCAAAACGTCACTGAAAATAAAATTAAGAAATACATATATGAAGTCGTAACGAATAGAGCGGATTATAGATATTATTACCCAGCCCTGACGAAAACAGAAAATGTTACAGGCGATATAGCTACAGGTCCTGGGGTTCCTCGGACATTCACTAGCATTCTCTATCTTTCGGTGCCAGATGGAACCTATCGAATCTCTTTGAGAAATAGAGACTCACACAAACATTACGTAAGCCTAACGGCAAACCTCTAAAGACAAATTACTCAATGACGCGGGTTCGAAATCATGTCATACGACTGCATGTTTCTTAATTTGACAAATTCTCTCTTTCCCTGAAAAACAAATAAAAAAATATCTCGAGGTCAGGAAAAAAAATATTTTCGTTTCTCTTTAAATCACAGAAATTCAGTAGTGATATAATATAATGATTTATTTACAAAGAAATATGGTTAATTGAGGATTAACTAATCTCTCACTCGTGTGAACCAGCAAATTCCCACAATTACATTTCTCAATTATTCTTTCGAGTTCGCGCAGACAGACGAATTTAATTTACACGAATCCGTGCCCCGTTTAGGCTCGAACCACCACATTATTGACTCAACTTCCATGCTTACTTACCAGGGCGTGACCGGACCCTGTTCCCCCAAAGCAAATTGCTATAAATTCGAATTGTCGTGAAGATAATTGATGCCATGAGTGAAAGCTATGTAAAGCACCTCCTACTAGTATGCTAAGTGCTCCCTGTCACTCGCTCTGCCAAGAGTTTAACCACGCATCAAATCACTCTCACTCTCGATATTATAACTTACCTGGATATTATCTCCTTTCCTGTAACTAGTCAAGGCACAAAAGGAACACTACTGGATAATGTTCTAATTACTCTTGGCCTCACACCCACAACCACTATCAATACTGCTAATGGCCGGTACACCCTCAATCTCAAGGGTACATGCTACACCCTAATGTTATATACATCCTCACTTGCAAGTTCTGTGATGTCTTTTATGTGGGGGAAACAAGTTGTGCTCTGAACATTCGAATTAATAACCATCGTCACTTCTGTACTATCAACAAATCGGATGCCCGGTTTCCTTGCACATCGAGTCCCACAATAACAATTTTGATCTATCTTTCCTGGTTGCCATAATCCACATTTTACCCCCTACGACCAGCACCTCAACACGCCGTCTGTGGGAGAATGCCTTTATTCACGGTTTGAGCGCGAAAATAAAACCTGGCCTTAACCCTGAATAACTCTAAGCTTCCCTTTTCCTCTGCACTTTCAACACATTTCCATCCACGATCCCACTCTGTACTTACACGCTATACAGCTATTATTATTTCAAGTTCCGGAAATCTACGCGCCACGGCACTCAGTTGTTCTCCAGTTTTGATGCTTTGTCCGCTACGTGTCGCCACTGTCTCTTCCAACTTGTACTTTGTGAACACGTGAACTTCGCTCCCTTTCTCAATACTTGAAAACGTGTACAGGCACGAAATATAGTGACTTTTTATATGTGAATACGTGTGTGATCTAATAAGAAACTATCAGCTGTAAGTATTATCCTTTTTTTCCCTTCACTTGTCTTAAATTTACCTTTTATATATATATATATATATATATATATATATATATATATATATATATATAT